>PVJA010010752.1:0-56581 GCA_004027025.1 Myocastor coypus
AGACTGGAGCTCTAGCTGTTGCTGTTGCTCTGCTGCCGTGTTGGTTGGCTACCTCTGCCACCATTTTGTTGCTGTTCTGCCACCATGAACTGGATGCTCTCTGCTCTGTTCCACTCAGCCTTGGGCCAGCTGAATATGGACTGAAACCTCCACAAACTGTGAGCTAAATAAACCTTTCCTTCCTTCATTTTGAGTGTTGGGTATTTGTTCCAGCAACGAGCAAAAAGTAACTAATACAGATGGTAAAATCAAGTCATGCTTATATAATTGAACAGAGTTTTGTGTTTGCAGGTTGCTATCAAATTTTATATCACTTTTCTTACCTTCAACCTCCTTCTACCAACCCTGTGAGTGAGGACAGAGTTAAGGTCAGTATCTTTTATAAACAGAAGAATTAACCAACACAAAAAATAACTGACTTGTTCCAAGTCATCCATATTGTTACTGGAATAATGAGGAGGAGGAGAGCTCTGGCTGGTGTCCACACACATAGCATGTTGTTGGAAGTTGAAAGCAAGGGAAATAGAGCCCTCTGAATAGCACATTCCCCTGTGCTTTGGTCCAGGGGCATTGCTACTTGCACAACAAAGGTTAGCTGCAAGATGTAACCCTATACAAAGTCATAGTCCTACTCTTGTTATTCCATGTGATCATGACTATACTGACATATTAACAAAGGCTGCTGAGTAACCTTCAGTTCCCCAGGAGGTCAGCCTCCAGAAGACTGAATACTGGCACACTGAGTCAAAGAATGAAGCCTTACCCCGCCTTTGTTTGGTGCGAACTCATCTTGGTCAACCCACCTACCATAATGGATATGATGGTCCACCAGGCTTCCTATGCATTCTTCATAAGAATTACTGACCACTGTTGTCCTTATGGCTTTGTAGTGTTTTAGAGAAACAGCTTTTCTATAAGAGCAAGCAGTGAGCCTACACAGAGAGCTCTGCTTTTGTAACTTTTAAGGTTCATACTTGAACCCTTCCAAAATCTGTGGCCTTGTCTTTCTGGTGGGGGTTATATGACCTCAGTTCCTGATTCTGTGTCTTTAGCAGGGCTCCCAAAGTGGGTTTCATCACTACGGTGCAGTCTATAATTCAAGCCAGAACTTTATGCCAACATGAACTTTAAATCAGGGGAACATGCTCTTTATGTGAGCTGGCAGGAGAGAGATTGAGTCTGTTTTTATTTGTATAAAATGCAAGATAAACATATCTAAAACACAGTAATGACTTCTTCGTTCAGGGTCCTTGATAAGCTTTAGGTGTCTTCTGGTCACTTTATGTCTATTCCTCTGGACTCTCTTTTTTGAAATATTATGTTTTTGGGCTTTTTGTATGGCCACTCTAACAAAATTAGCATTTCTTTTTTTTTT
The DNA here is from genome assembly GCA_004027025.1 of Myocastor coypus. Taxonomy (NCBI): domain Eukaryota; kingdom Metazoa; phylum Chordata; class Mammalia; order Rodentia; family Myocastoridae; genus Myocastor; species Myocastor coypus. The sequence continues at coordinate 1,376 of PVJA010010752.1, forward strand.
TTTTTTTTTTTTTTTTTTTTTTTTTTTTTTTTTGTCTTTTTGAGACAGGGTCATGCAGTTGAGGCTGGTCCTGAGCTCACTTTTGTAGCCCAGGCTGGTCTCGAACTCGCACCAATCCTTCTGCTTCAGCCTCCCGAGTGCTGGGATTACAGGCGTGAGCCACCACGTCCGGCTAAAATTAGCATTTCTTAAGTTTGGGTCTGATAAATTCTTGGCTAACTAAGGGCCAGTTTATGGAATGAGTGTTCTTTACAATAAGTTAATTTTAAAAATTTTTATCTTATTTATCATTATTATTATTTTCTTTTTATATTATGGCCATCTCAGCCTGCTCTGGGGGTGGCGCTGGCACATCATGTGGTACTGAGGATTGAATCGCAGTCCCTATGGTTGCTTAAGCTTTCCTAAGCAGGTACTTTAGAGGGGCTGAGCTATCTCACTGGCCTATAATAAATTAAAATTTATGTTCATCTTTTAATCATAATGTTAAAAATGCAAGAATGTAGTGGATATTTACTGTTAGCAATTGGAGCTTCTATTTCTTTTTTCATTTTTTATGTATTCAATATAGGATCTCACTATGCATCTTAGACTCATAGTGATCCTCCTGTTTTCAGCCTCCTCAGCACTGGGATTATAGGCATACACCACCATGTTTTGACTCAGTCTCCAGCTCAGTGAGCCCTGGGGTTGGGGCTGGCATGGTATGTGGGACTGGGGATGAAACCCTGGTCCTTGCACTTGCCAAAGCAAGTGCTTAGTCTGCTGAAATATCTCACCGGCCAGCACTTCTATTTTTATTTATTTTTAAAAATTGATTGATTGATTGATTGATTAATACAGGGTACAGGGTCTCACTTTGCAGTTTGGACTCATAGTGATCCTCTTGTCTCCACCTCCCCAGGGCTGGAATTACAGGCAGGCACCATTAGGCCTGGTTTAAGTGGCCAACTTGATGGCACCATGTGGTGTAGGAGATCGAACCCTGGCTCTTGTGCTTGCCAGGCAGGCACTTAGACCACCAAGATATCTCCCCAGCCCTCTATTCTTTCTTGATGATGGCATCATGCTTTTCTTTTAGAACCCACCTCTCTTTCTCAGGCACAAAGTGCGAATAACGTGACTCCTGCACACCGTTCCTGGAAGCCTCCTTGACCATGCGTGGCTAGCCGATCCTTTTCTACTCCCCAGGGACAAACTCATGGCACAGCTATTGCCAGTGAAAAATGACTGCCAGGGATTCTTTCGGATCCGACCCAATTTAAATTGGGTTTTCTTTTGTTTGCAACTAAAAGAAATCCTGACAGGTACATAGATCATTTGAAGGAATTTAGTGCCTGTGTTTGTGCTTCGTTTCCTGTGTTTTTCTTGCAAAACAGTACTACTTTATTTTGAACTAATAAGAAAATAATAGAGCCCAATTTAATGTGTAAGTGATGTACATTGTACAAATTAAATTGTTTCAGCAACCCAGTAGAGAGAAGTGAATCATTGAATGTTGTCTATTTTTCGAGCTTGCAGAACCTGAAGGGACCCCTGGCACAGGTGCACGCTGGGCTCAGGCTGAAAGGAGCCGATAGCATGCACAACGTCGTGCCATCCATCGCAGCAAATTCGGCTGGCTAATTAAAAACTCACTGGCTTGACATTTTGCTTTTATTTAATTTATAACATTTCTGTTCAATAATTGTAAGCGGAAGGGTTTTTAAATCTGTAAGTTTGGGTCATGCAGATTTAAATGACATTAAAATAAAATTAGTACCAAGGGCTCAAGGGGAAACTAGTTTTTTTATTACAGAGAATATGTTTGCTTCGTGAATTTGAGAAATGTTTCCATAAAATGGTAGAAAGGTACATTTATGTTAAAAATATATTCAGATGATGGGATTGGATAAACATCCTCCTGTCTGGAATGTTACTAAATTGTACCAAACTATATAAAAGTCTACCTCTAAAATTCCATCCCTTAAAAAGGAGCTTCTCTCTTCTAAAGGAGGCTACATGTTTTGAAAGGACGACTGCGCTCATTTGCAGCTTGCTGGCGCGTGAGTTCATTCAGCAAAGCTCTGGGAGCAGATGTGGAAAGGAGGCCAGGCTCAGCAAGTTCTGCTGGTGACAGGAACAGGTGGGCTTGCCTTGGTCTCCCCCTATAAAATTGAGTTCAAGGGCAAAGCCAAGCCCCAGCTAGGATCAAAGTGAATGAGGGGGGTTCATGTAGTCCTCAGGGATTTGAGGGTGGCTATTCCTTCCTCTGTAAAAGTCTGACCCCTACAGAGTAGGTCTTCGGAATATAATATCTACTTGAACCTGAAAGTCACAAACTGCCCCACAGGCCAGGCTGCCCTTTGATTTCCTAGTACTTATACAATGTCACAAAGGAGCAACCTTTTTCTAGAAGCAGCTTCTGGGTATGGGCCAGTGACACCTGGCAGTTTGTGTTTACCTATGGCAAGAATAAATTCAGGTCAGTTCAGCTCAGCTCAAAATACTATGTTTTTCAAAATCCTACCACGTGGCCAACATCGTGCTGTGTACTGCAGCGCATAACAGAAGACTAAATTAGAATTCCTTCCTTAAAGATTTTTGTGTTGTGGGGAGAAGGAAGATTTTAATGCAGTCAGATAATCTAATGACAGGGCTAATCTGGAATACTATGGGAACTCACCTGCCTATTATCTAATAATTCTTCAGGATAAAGGGAAGTAAATTTACTTGTGACTATTTTCACTACCCCATACATGCACATACTCGCTTGACTAAATATTTTGTCTTAATATCAGGTGGCAGCAGCATCTCCTGCAATAGACTCAGGCAGACTTAGATAATGATAAACGCAATGTAGAGATTCAACTGTGCTACAGGATGCATGAAGATTTTTGCTGATGTTTAACTCGCCTATTTTAAGCTTGCTAGCAGTATTTTTGGCCAGTTTAACTCAGCTGCTTAAGAAAACATATTTGGTGAGAGAGCTGCAGTTTCTATTTCCACACATGTGCAGCGGAAAGTCACTCTTTCTTGCCAGCCAAGCTATAGGGCCATATTCCGGATGGTACACTGGCAGGTGGAAGCTAGACCCGGAGGTGAGTGCTCTTTAGACTCAAGCATCCCTTGCTCACTTATTCATGGTAAAATATAATTTGTTGTTCCTGCAAAGGTGGAAACCCTAAGACACATTAGAAATAGCATGGGGAGGAGGTGGCTGTCTACGCGCTGGGACCATTTGGAGCAGAGAAGAACTGGCTGGGAGTGTGGCTCTGTGGTGGCTGATGATCGAAGAGGACGGAAGCCTTAAGGACATTCTCCTGTTTTCCCTCGAGCATCATAAAGAGACTGCTGTAGTTTCAGAGCTGAAATTATTCTCTGTTTTCCTTGAATTCATAATTTGGGCCAGTATGTCTGGGTTGTCAAGCTACTTCCTCTTCATTTATTTATTTATTTATTTATTTATTTATTTATTTATTTATTTATTTATTTATTTATTTATTTTTTGAGACAGAGTCTCGCTATGCAGTTGAGGCTGGCCTTGAGCTCACTTTTGTAACCCAGGCTGGTCTCGAACTCGCACCGATCCTCCTGCCTCAGCCTCCCGAGTGCTGGGATTACAGGCGTGAGCCACTACGCCCGGCTTTCCTCTTCATTTGAAAGTCTTTCCAGTTTTGCCTTTTATGCCCTACCCAGCCAAAGGCATTTCTGTTGCTGAGTCTATTAATTCCTTCCATTTTTTTTTTTTTTTTATTCGGAGAAAAGCACCTTAAAGGTATTTTTCTACAATGGGAATAGCATGTGTCTGAGACTTCCCCATAAAACTGATAATTGTGACTGCAGCTAACAGTGAAGGGTTATCTTTCTTCACATTTCTTTTGGGGTCCAATCTTACAGTGCATTAAAAGTTGGATGGGTACTAAAGTTATTGAGGAGTCGAGAAAACCATACAATTTAATCTAATAAAAATTTATGCTGAGAAATAATGAAGTCTAGAGATCCCACTGGAGAGCTCACTGGGCAAGTTGGCTCCTGTGACCAAGTTTTGAGTATTGGCATAAAAAATCATGGGGACAGCTTCTGTGTGCTCATTCACCTGTGGGAGAAAATAAAGAGTGTTTGCATATGTGTTTGCATACATGCCACTTAAGGCGAGTGTTTGTAGACAGTAGGTGGACCTTTGTGTAGCATTTGGAAAGGCACCATGAGCACTCCATGATCAAACAGAAGGGTCACAGAAAAGCCACACTCACTTGATAAATTAGTTCTTTATTCTCCCAATATGTATTGAATGCACTGAAGGGGAACTCGGAGCAGCGCAGCCTAAGTCAGTGACTGTCTGCTCTATTCAATGTTCTTAGTTCAAAGTTTGGAAAATGTAACTATTTAGACACTACAGAAATGACATAAAAACTAAAGGAGAGAGTGGTATAGAGAATCTGTGGTCAGGGAAGAAGAAAACATTGCCCATTTACATAGCTTCTGAGATATTTCTCCCATGAAAAAGGGGTGTTCATTTCATTTAGCCTAGAGATTCTAGTGTGTATTGCATCCTGGGGATCCTCTTTCTTCCCAGCGAATATTTATACATCTCATGGCGCACAACAGCATAAGGCCCTATGCGTGGCTTTCACTGTTCCCAATGGTCCGCTGCTATGTTGTGGCGTCACAACGGCAGAATTACTCACAACCATGTTTCTGGAAGGGTGATATAGGTATGATGAAATTATTAGTCTTCCAGGTCTGGGTTTCTTACTTCTGTGTTCAAGGCCTGACCAGGAGGAGCCTGGCCTCCTGCTGAGTATGGAGAGGCAGCTTGGGCCACGACTGCTGGGCTGGAGCACTCCTGCCTCCCCTCACTGCTCACCTTTCAGGTTTACGAAGAGCCCTGTGTCACACAAGGCACAGGAGCAGTCCTGTTCTTGCTTCTGTCTGCTGCCTCTGCAAGAGAGGCAGTGAGGCTATGGGACATGCCCATTTGGCCAGGTCCCCAGTGGGTTCACTGCAGGGTTTGGACAGTCTTCCACAGTCTTCTCCTCATCCTCACCACTTTCAGAATACAGAGTCAAGATCCAGGACACGCAATCAACATCGAGGAGACAACTGCATGGATGTGTATGGAATTTGCTATGAACTGCCTTTACTGATGAATCTAAAGCTTTTAGAGAATAATCTCTTTTATGTGTATACAGTGTAAGACATATTTTCATATGCATTGTTTCATTTGACCCCAGCTCTGTTCTTGAGAGATTTCTAAGAGTTTAGAGAGATTAGATAGATTCAGAAAATGACGAGCACCAAGACTTGAAGCCATGACCTCAAATTGAGGACTCTATTTATGAGACAAGAATCTCTCAGAAGATGTGGATTATAGGAAGGGAATGAAGTAATCTCATCATTCAGTGATAAAGTGACACTGTCAGAGAAGTTTCAGTTTCTTTTTAAAAGCTTCCAGTTACATAAAGGACAAAGACTCTGCTGGTTCTAGTCTTTTAAAAATTTTATTCGGACATGTTTGCAGTATCTGAAGTTTATATTTACCTTGGGGAGTGGGTACACGTACAAAATGCAGCATTGGAACATTATGCCTTTCAGTTAATTCAAGGATGGATACAGACTACAATGTATGAACTTTATCAATTATCTTCTATTTTTGGTGGCAGTTTTCTTTTTATGAAAAATAATTTGTTAACCAGGCAGTAATATGCAGAAATGGTACAATATTCAAAAAGTACAAAAAGGTGTGCCCCATCTTTTGGTTGTTCCAATTTTGTACAAAGACAACTATGAAGTTGTCTTATTTTTGGTCTTTTTTGTTTTTACTATATTTTGTTATTGTTGTTGTTGTTTTTAGAGGAGTTTATTTTTTATTTTTGGTGTCAAGGACTGAACTCAGGGCTTCCAGCTTGCTAGGCAAGCATTCTGCCACTGCGCCAAATCTCCAGACCCTACAAAGACAACTACAGTCAATGGTTTCATATTCATATTTCCAAAGATGTATTTTGGTAATAGAAAAATGTATGTGTATTCGCATGTAGATTAAAAAGCTAAATTCGCATGTAGATTAAAAAGTTAAATTCGCATGTAGATTAAAAAGCTAAATGTAGCATATCAGTTGTTATGGCTTGTGTCTAGTCTCCTCAAAGCCTCATGCAGTCATGGAGTGGCTTCTGGAGTTTGTGGGTGTGAGTTCTGCACCTGCCCTGGGGCAGGTAATTTGCATTAAAATTAAGGAGGGGAGGGAGGTTAGCTAGATGCCTGAGCTGTTGCAGCTCCCTTTGCTCTTGATCTTGAAGGACTGCCCTCTGCCATGTGCCACTCTGCCTTGGAGCCAGCTGAGTATAGCCTGAAATCTCCAGTAACTGTGAGCTAAATAAATCTTTCCTTCCTTAATTTGGAGTGTCGGGTATTTGTCCCAACACTAAGAGGAAAGTAACCGAGACATTAGTTGTGGTGCGTTAACTTTTTCCCTCTATAACTATGTACTGCAGGTCCCAGATATGATGAAATCTGAAGTAGGCTCATGGAAGATCAGTACCAGACCACACCACGCTATCTTGCCACGTGTCCCTATTAGGTGAAAACGAGACAGGTTGCTGAAAATTTTGCTCCAAAACTCAAGCGAGATTGAGTAAACGGGGACTAATCACAGGACTTTCACTCCCACCTTCTTTCCTGTCACTCTCTGTGTTGCCTTTTCTTGCAAAGGATTCTGGAAGCAAAGGAAGGAGCAGACTTCCATATTCAGCAGGGAGAGAGCCGCAAGGAGGGAACAGCGTTAATGAACTTTTTCATCTCTTACTGCTTTCCAGGAGCCTAGAGCATGAATCAAACTAACAAAGCAAAGGAAAATGGTTTTTCCTAATGGCTTTCTTTGCAGAAAGCAAAGGGAGATTTAACAAAAGATGCCAATAGCCTGATTTGCTGAGGTCCAGGAAAATGAACCCACAAATTGCAGCCACCATAGAAAACTGTTCTATTTAAGCCACACAGAGTCAACTGGACCTAATCTTTGGATTCACTTGCTTTTGCCCTCTCCTAATGGACAAAGTTTTTTTTAAAAAAAGCTTTCATAGGTCTTTTCTGAAAAAACAATATATGTTTTAAACTCTTTTACTTACATATTTGTTTTTTGTGCAAGGTCTTGCTATGCAGCTCCAACTCATAGTGATCCTCATGTCTCAGCCTCTCCAGCACCCTGATTACAGATGTGTGCACCATGCCTGATTTTGGTGGCCAGTACAGCTGGGGCTGGTATAGCATGCAGGGCTGGGATCAAACCTGGGTCCTTGCACTTGCCAGGCAGGCACTTAGACTGCTGAGCTATCTCTCCAGCCCTGAAAATATATGAGTAGTTGGTTTGAATTATTATGAATTTCAGCACATTCAGCCTTTAAGGAGTATATTTTACAGGGAAAGTTGGGAACAGCAGAGCATATGGTTAGTATGCTTGAGGTCCTGGATTCAATTCCCAGGACCAAACACTCAAACAATGACATGAACTATAAAAATAGCAGCTAAGAGTAATCTATACTGCTTGGCTTAGCTCTATAGGGAGTGTGGCCATGATCCCTAGTTCCAGGGAGTTGTCTCTTCTTGTGGAGCAGAGGAAAAGCTCCTCACATGGCCCCAGTGACATTATGGCTCTCAATTCCTCCTCTGTGGAGTTCTGGAGAGATTGGAACAACCACTGGAGGTTAATCACAGATGATCTAGAACAGATACCTCCCCACCTGGAGGAGGAAGAAAGCAAGCAACAGTGGTACTGGCAATTAGTTGTCAAACACCTCCTAAATAGTTATGAAATACTCTACTAATTTCAGCAACTGTCCTGAGAGAATACTACCACTTCTACTACTACTACTACTACTACTACTACTACTACTACTACTACTACTACTAATGTTGCTTATAATTATCAATTTCTTGTCATGGAGATCAGGAAGACAGAGTTCAGAGAAGCTTAGAAATTTAAGTGCATTTATATAATTAAAGAACAAATCTTAGTTCTTTGGCTCCAAATTATGACTCAGTACCCTTTCCATGCAGGCAGATAACCGCTCTTGTTAAATGATGGCTCTGACACCTGCTAACATCTGTGTCATTTCATGCTGTGGTCCTTTGTGGATAATTCAGGTGCAGAGAAATTGTATGTCAATCATGGTACAGAATTATTTTTATTTAAAAACTAAACTTACACAGTGTTTAAGTATGTTGAATTATCACACTGTACCCAGGAAATATATACAAATATATGACAGTATTATATGTCATAAAGTATGGGCTTGCATGGCAGCACCTGGACTACCCTGCTCTAGGCAGCTGAGTGTGCTTTGGGGGTGCACATGTCTGGGTATCGCAAGGATGTTGTAGCTGGTTCGTGAATGGCTGGAAGTCCTACAAGTCACATCCACTAAAATGTTCAAAAGAAGATGATTCTTAACTTCCTCTGCAGTTCCATTTACAACATATGATCAGGAATGTGGTACAAGGCACTGTCCCAAAGAAGTTCTGGCACCACCATTGAAGGTTTGAGCTCTTTGGTTCTAAAATATGAGAATGATGAAGTGGTACTCAGGGCCCTCATCTGTGTTCTAGCTGTTGGAGATGAACCAGCTGTTTCCTCAGAAAGGGTTACAATGGGGCAAGCTGATGTGCAGCAAGCAAATACCACAGAACAGCAATGAGAAGTGGTAATGATATTCCCTGTAAGTAGCAATCCTTACACTGGTGCATAAAGGTATCTGCAACTGAACCAACACCAGGGCCTATTTTTATGTGTCAGGGAACTAATTGCAGTTCTGAGCTGTGTCCTCCTCTGCCAGAGTCTTTCCCCAAAGGTAGGGCAGGCTCCAGGAACTCTGAGTTGACTACTGCAAAAGAAGGCTGTGATGCCAGCTGTCTGAGAGTTTCTTCAGAGAGAGACTAATGCATTCCAGCTACTGAGTCTCTTCTGCAGTAAACCTGAGTTTAATTGCTTCTTGTACTTTGTGGATAAGAACAAATAGCACTGGGTACCCAACTCCTGCCTTGGCCACACTTTCCATGAGACATTCTCATGTAGCAAATTATGAAGGCATCAGTCCAAGATATCTGAGGCTCATTCATAGGCCAGATAGATGCTGTCATGTTTGTTTTCTGGAATCGGGGTTAAGGGGCAGGGTTGAGGGGAGATTTTCCCCATTTCAAATCAAGTTTACTGGAAATGAAGCAATCATATTTCACATAAAGTTGCTGTTTTTCTGTCTCTGTGAGACATTTGGCATGCGACGAAGACTTTTCGATTATCTCACCTTTGAATGTCATGTGCCCCATTTATTTGTATTCCCAGATGCAGTATTGCACATGACATAACTAGCAATTTGAGCAAAGGGAGTTGGCTGGATCGTCTGGTTGTGGATAGCTAATACTTCTGGCAAACTTATACTTATTAAACCTAGAGTGAGTGTAGACCCATCATTCTAAAGTTTGTATCCTTGTAGATGTTTGAGTCATTTTAATAATTCTCTAGAGATGAGAGCAAACTTGGAACAGTAAATGCTTTAAAAATACACTACCAACTCATCATGAGAATGTTAGCTCATGTGAATTATACCAAATTCACAAAGTAGGGAAACCAGAAAAGTAGCATAAGTCACTGCACCACTGGCTTTTCATCCATCTCCACGAGACGAATGTGGATCTCATAGTAAATTAAAGCCTGTGCACTGAACCAGCTGGTGAATGGGACCCATTATTTCCTGAAAACAATAATCCTTACCATGTTTTTTTTTTTTTTAACCATGTTTTGGCAGTGCACAATGTGTTCCCTCCTCTTGAAATTTTTGCCCTCTTACTTCATTTATTGGAATCTTTTCTTGGAATCATCCTATTTATTCTCTCATATTCTTTTCCATATCTTCCATAGTAGACAAATATTGAGCTGGACACATTTCTATTCAAAATGAGCTCTAGATTTCTCATCTTCTTGTGAATGTAGGTGTAACTAGGTGGCTGAGTATAGGAACCAAGCAGAAGTGCTGGGTAGTAGCCACTGGGAGTCTCCTGTCTTTCTTTGCTCCTTCCCTCCTGAGCTGCTAATTTCCACAGATATATGATGGTTGCAGCTGGACAGGCTGCTCAGGGACCGAGGTAGCGCTGAGAATAGGCTTTACGTGTGGGGAAGCACTACGGTCAAGGAATGTGAATACCTGATGCGATGGAAAGCCTGCCCCTGGGCTCTTGCAGTAGAGAAATGAACATCTCTGAATTACTGAAATCATTGTTACACCGGGTTTTCTGTAACTTATGGTAAATTTAATTCTTTTAAGGAGAAAAAAATGATGGTACAAAATTTCAAAACAAGATAGTTGGAGAGAAATGATAGCTAACACATTGCTGATTGTTATTTTCAAAACAATTTATCAGATTACAAGATATAAGCATGAAAATTTGATCAAACAATACAAACACAAATCTTTTTTTAATGAATAGATATTACTAGTATGGCTATCTCAACTATTATCTATCTATCTATCTATCTATCTATCTATCTATCTATCTATCTATCCTTTTTCCTTCCTTCTTTTCTTCTTGTTCATTCTTTGAAGTATTTCCTGTCCAGTTTGAGTTTTGTTCATGAGCTCTCTGGCTACAACTATGTTGTCAAGATTTCTACCTACTTTATTTTCTAGTAAATCCACTTTTTCTGTTTTAATATTTAGATTTTTTATTCATTTGGACTCCAGTGCATAGTGACAGACATGGGTCTGTTTATAGTCTTTGTCATGTAGCCCAAGTGAGTGTTTCCAGCACCATTTGTTAAAGAGGCTATCTTTCTTTCAGTGAGCATTTTTGGAAGCATTTTGATTGGTGAATTGGGACCATTTTCATTGATCATTATAACTGTTATGTACTGATTTATACGTCTCATGTTATTTTCCTGCTTTTGCTTCCCTGCTTTTCTCCTCTTTTCAGTTGCATGGCCTGCTTGGCGGTTTCTTCTTGTTGTTGTTCTTGGAATGGAGATCATTTTTATCTTCCTCTATAAATAGTTTCTTTCTGATATTTTATCCTGCCCTTCATTCAAATGGTTGCATATACTTTCAGTAGAGGTTTTAATCTCCTGGTTTTCTGCTTGGATCTGTTTGATAGATTTCATTTCTTTCCCGTGTTGGGCATTTTTTGTTTCCATTATTTTTCTTTTTAAAAATTTTTTAAAAAAATATTTCATTTATTTATTTGGTTACAAGGTCTTGGCTGTGCAGCCTGGATGCTAAGTGATTCCCTGTCTCAGCCTCCTCAACGCTGGGATTATGGGCCTGTGCCACTGGGCTTGATTTCAATGGCCATCAAAGCACATATGCGGAGGATTCATAGGCTGGCACGTTGTACCAGGGGTCAAACGTGGGTCCTTGTGCTTGCTGGGAAGGCATTTAGACTTTCATGCTGTCTCCCCAGTCCTCCAACCTTGTTCTAACTCTTCTACTTTCTAACCCATTCTTCTCTAATATCTTTGATTTTAAGCATTTCTGTTTGCATCTGGGAGATTATTTTATGCATAACCTTTTCTGCTTGTTTATTTTTTTTCCTTAGTGGTGTGATATTACCATTTTGTGGGTAGAAGAAGGGGTTAAGATGGGTATGGCACAAGACCAAGTGATGAGTGAGGTCAAATAGAGTAAAATCAAGGCTAGAGGTCAAAGGATGAATTTTGGGAAAACTGGAAATTTTAGGATAATTTTGGGAAACTGGACGCCACAGGAGCTAAAGAATAAAATAGCAAACAAAGGAGTAATCAGAAAGGGAAGCAATATTTACTCACTTGAAAGTTTAAGTTCAAAAAGTATTTGAGGAAAGAAAGTACCAATAGAAGAAAATGAAAATGATAGGTAAGAAACCTAAACAGTTAGAGAAGGAGAATGGAAAAAAAAGGGAAGAAAATAAATGAAAAAGAAAAGATAGAGCTAAGAAAGAGAGGAAAGAAAAGCAAAAAAAAAAAAAAAAAAAAAAAAAAAAAAAAAAAAAAAAAAAAAAAAAAAAAAAAAAAAAAAAAAAAAAAAAAAAATCCAAAACACAAGAATAACCACAAAATACAAAGCAAAAGAAGATGACTTCCAAGCAGACAGAAAAGGGATAAACAATCAGACAAACTAGGAAGAATAAAATACACGTGGTGTTTACATTTCTATACTATTGTCCATGTTATATCCCAGAACTCTGTTTTGTACTCCGGCCAAGTTTGCTGTAAGAATTGTGCTGGGTAGGGAGCTGCTCATGTCCTCTGGATGTGAGGACTTTGGCGCTCTCCAGAGACCAACTGCTGGCTCCTTGCTGCTGCTTCAGAGACTTCGACGTTGTTGGTCTCACTGATCACTCTGCGATTCTCAGACTGCTCTCCTGCATCTTGTGGGTTCCGAGTGGTCCACGTGTCAAAGTCATGTGTGCTCCCACGTGTCTGGGGCCTGGACTGGTAAATATAGTTCTAACAAATCCAGTATCACATGTTGTCCAACTCATTTCAGTGCAGGCGTAAGAGTGCAGAGCTTCGGGGGAAGGCTATTGATTTCCCTAACACATTGAAATTCTTTTGGGTTCTCCCTTCTTTACGCATAGGGTCCTCAAAGTCCCCTGTTCTCCTGGATTCCTTCTAGGTAGTGTTATTATTTTCATAACTGGGCATCAAGGTTTGCTGGAATATTATAATTTTTACTTTAAAATATTCATGTAGCTGTAGCATGGCTGCCTAAGTGCCTCATCTCAAAGCTCATTTGAGTTCTTGCCTACAGTATTCTGTAGGATGCTATAAGCTTGTGCTCTCCAATTTAACTGGTCTATGACCTGTATCTTCACGCACGATTCTAGGTTCAGTAATTTCAGGACCCTTGGGGATCCAATGCTGTGTCCTAGCATTCTGTTTCCCACTCTTTATGGGTTCCATTTCCCTACAAGTGCTTTGGACAGTATATATGGCCTGTATCCCCCCAACTCTCTTGAGCCACATCTATACCAATGGCCAGTATGGGACATCTGTTAGACAAGTTCATGGGCTTAGGGCTTCATTCACATTCACTCCACAAAAGCCATTTCAGTGAAAAAGTTAATAACTCTCTCCAACAGTCTTAATGTTTCTATACAGTCAATTTAGCTTTATGAGAATCAATTTTTATGATCTTTATTTTGATAGATTATAAAAGTAATACTACTATAGCAAATCTGCAAATATTGGAACATAGAAGAAAATAATAGTTTCTCACAATTTCCTGATTTAGAGGGAAGCATATCTAACATTTATTTCTGTGAAGCTTCTTTTAATATATTTATGCATATTTAATTTTATAAGGTAATAATCATTCTTTCTGTAGAATTCTACATCGGCCCAGCTACCTATGTATATATCTGTGGCTGCGAGATACTGTTTTGTGGATAGTTTTTCCAGAATGAAAACTTTCTTGTTATTTAATATTTAATTTTTTCTATTTTATCTTATAAATAACACTGATTAATATTTATATTTTTCTTTTTGGGTTATTTCTTTAGGCTTGGTCCTTCAAGGAGCAGAGAAATCTAGATTCTTATGAGTTTTAATAAATCTTGATACTGATTACAAACCTCTTAATAGAAAGTTATAACTATTTCTTGATTTCCCAATAATGTTTTACCAACCTCTTATCCTTAAAATACTTAGATTTTTTTCTCATTAAAAATTTTTACTATGATTAAGGTAAGATGTATATATGTAGCAATTTCTAATTGTTATATATTACAAATGTATCTAATAAAAATAAACTAAAACACTTTACCAATATGAAGGTTTTAAAAGTGTCATTCTAAAACTTGAATTTCTTTTATTGTAATGGAAGCTGAATACTTTAAAAAATTATTATTAATTTATATTTCTTTCATTATATTTCCTTATGCCTTTGACTTGTTTGTCTTGGATCATCATGTTTTCTTAAAAACTTGCAGAAACTCCATAAAAAGGATTTAAACCCTTGACCTGTAATATTTAATAAATATTATTTTCATTTAGTTTTCAATTTACCTTTACTCAGCTTATTTGCATTAACAGCCACACAAATTATGAGGTAAAGCAATTATTACCGCATTTTCAATGAATTTTAACATTAGAGAATCTTTACCTTTCCCCTCAAAAACTTATCAATAATAAACAAAGCATATCTGCTATCGCATAGTTTCGCTTTCTCACAGTGATGCTCTCGTGACATTCCTGTTTTCCTAAGGATCTCTTTTCCATTTTTATTTTGTTATTGATTTACCTATTCTTGCATTAGTATTATTGCCTTCATTGTTATAGCTCTAAATTAATGACTTCATTCTGTAGGTATTAAACATTCATCATGCTCAGAAACTATGCAATGGAAAGGTGGCACCGTCCGCAAAAGGACCTGGTTCTTGATCTCCTCTTGACAGCTTCTAGTAGGAGACAGGAAACTTGCTTTGTATAAGCCAGAGCAAGACCAAAGGTGCAAAGACAGGCACAGAGGCTAGGAGATAACAGGATAAGGGCTGAGGCTTCCTAGACGAGTGACATCTACATTAGTCCTCAGGCTTCTGGCAGACAGGCAATTAGATGAGGGAAAAGAACGTTGGCAATTGATAGAGCTTCACCAAGAAATTCCAGGAGAGAGGAGGAGTCTGATGGCTCTCATAAATTTGACATAACTCTGTGTGAATGGAGCAAAGCATGGATGTTTAGTTGTGGAAAGGAGACAGATCAAGAAGGCTCTACGCCATGTGAAACAGCATGAAATTCACCCTGAGATCTGTAGATTTGTTGAAGAGACTTGAGTTAGATAGTGACTTGACCAGAGTCATAGTCAGAAAAGATCTGTCTGGCTGTAAGGTGAAGGAGAAAGTGGAGCAAAGGCAAAACAAATTCTTCTAGTAAATCAGAGATAAAAAATCTGATGCTGGCCTAGGGCAGGGTAGTGGCTCTAGGAATGCAGGGACACAGAAGGATTTGGCAAATGCAATATACTTGGAAGATATCTAGGATATAAAGTTATTAGAAATTGGCGGCTGACCAGGCATTTACAGTAAAAGAGAGGGAAGGACTGAACATAATATAACAGAACACTGAGGCACATGTTGGTTCCATTCACTGAGAGAGAACACAAGAAACATGATGTTATGGTCCATGTCTAGGTGTCTGCCCAAAGCCTCCTGTGGTCAAGGGACAGCTACTAGAGTTTGTGTTTGATTCTTGTGGGCAGGGGTGCTGCACCTCCCCTGGGGCAGGTGATTTGCATTACAATGTATGGAAGGGAGAGAAGTTAGCTGCTTGATGGGTTGCTACTCCCTGACCTTCATTCTTTTTTTTTTTCTCATGATTTAATATTTTTATTGTTTAAATTTAACAATGGTTATATTACATATTTTCATCATCAGATCAGTTTAGATTAATAGGTATAGGTATATAAGATTGACCAAACAATTAAACATTCACACATTCAATCAACATTACTTTTTTTTTCTTTTCCTCTTTCTTTTTTTAAAAGTTGACATATTGCATATTGTCCTCACAATAGTTCTACAGAGTACAGTGTGTGGGCATGACCCACCTCCCTATTGATGTTGCTAAGAAGAAAAAAAAAAAAGAAGAAAAAGCTTAATTATAATGAATGAAACGCAGAGCTAGATTCATGAGATGAGCTTTAGGAGGCTTAGATTCAATGGCCTCCAACATTACAAGCTTCACTGGTGGCCCACTGCAATTGCAGAAAATTTGACTGTGTATGCATCTGCTTCCTCTTAGTCCAAAGAGAAGAATTTTCTTTTCCTTCCTTTCTTTTTTTTTTTTTCTTCTTCTTCTTAGCAACCTCCCCTTCATTCTTGTTCTTTGCCTCTACCTGGAAAGGTTGTTCTCTGCCATGAGCCACCCTGCCTTGGAGCCAGCCGAATATGGACTGAAACCTACAGTAACTGTGAGCTAAATAAACTTTTCCTTCCTTCATTTTGGGTGTTGGGTATTTGTCCCAGCAATGAGAGAAGAGTAACTAAGACAAGACACATGGGTAGGAAGTGGGGTGATACTTATTTTTCAGTGTGTGGTCAATGATCACTGCCTACCCAACAGACAACTGGTTGTGCTAATTTGGAGTTTAGATGACAGCAACATGAGCTAAAGATACAAATTTGTATATTAACTTATAAGAGTGGTGGGCAGGTCTACAGACATTCTAAGAATCACTAACACTTAAGGTGCAAACAGAGGATGAGGAGCCAGACAGAGCCAGAAGCCAGGGGACTGGGCAGAAGGATAGGAAAGGATGCTATCTTGGAAATATAAGAAATTGTTTTCCTTTTTAAAAGGGGCTGATGGTGGTATTGTCAAATACTTTTTACATATTGGGAACTATAATGACTGCAAAGGAGTCACTAGCTTTAGCAACAAATATGCTGTTAGTGACATGATAAAGAACAGCTTCAGGAACTTAGAGAGGGCACAGACACATTGCAGCCAGCTGAATAGTAAATTCTAGGTAGGGAAATGAAGTTGCGAAGTGTTGACTATAAACGTTTAGACTGAGAGGAAAAAACCCCAGAATATTAATACCTGAAAAGACATGTGAAATCAAGGATGTTTAAGGCTTTCGATCCAAAAATACTACATGTTTTTTTACTTAACTATTTTACAGTTCTCTTGAAGGTGGCTTGCTGTTCACATGAATTTTGAAAATTTTGTAAATGTCTTATTATTGCTGTTACTCTTTAATAAAAATCTGAAAGTAGTATTTTTCTCATTCTTTATAGCTACAGATGTTGCTAGTATATGGGAATCATGCTGATTTTCTATTTTTGTCTATCTTATTTTATTTCCTTTACTGAAAGAACTATTGTTATTTTATACAATAATATTAATAATTAATTACATGAGATTATGTAATAACTACTCGAGTTTTCCATTATCTAAGTATTTTATTAAAACTTATTCATTTTTTATCATTATACTCATGAGCATCCTTACTTCCCACAATGTAAGTCTGCAACCATATCTTGGGATATAAAATTAAGAGATCTGGGGCATTACCTATGCTAACATTTTCATTTTTAAAATGAGGAGTTTAGTCATTACAGGCTTACTCATGTGTGTTTCCTCAGATCCTGTTACAGTGCCATAAGACAGACACACATTTCATCCCCCTCCCCAGAGTGCATTAGTTTTAGAATGGGGGAGAGAATATTCGAGGTTTGTACCATATAATTATTATAATAAAATATAACTCAGTAGCATCTCTCACAATACTCTCAGGAGCTAATTTCACTTTACTTTTCCTGCTGGTACCCTCGATGGGCTCACACTTTCTTATATTGTATGATTGCAGAGGTGGGTTTTTTTTTTTAATCATTCCTACTCTCTGTTATTGTCTCTTATGAGAGAAAAATGTTCTTTCTGTTTCTATTAGCATGCATACCATTTTTGTTGGATTTCTGAAAGTAGTCTGGTTCTATATATTCATGGTTCCAATTTTCAAAAAACATGGTAGTGGTCCCCAGGCCTAGGCTATATACTCTTCTAAAGACCCCATGTACTTCCTTTTAAATTTTGAAAGAACTGAAAAAGCCAACTTTATAGATCAGTAACTTACACTTAATAAGCCATCTTATTCATCTGTCTACAGAGAGTAAAACCTATATATATAGAGAGATAGATATAGATAATATCTATCTATATCTATATCTATCTATATCTATATCTATATCTATCTATATTCTTGGGAAGGTCCGTGATGTAGTACAAATGCCTGAGAGCTTAAAAGCCAGTGATGTAGATTCTACTCCAGTTTGCAGTCCTGAGAGATGGGAGCTCCGTGTGCAGAAGTTTGCTGTTACAGCTCAGTCAAGCAGAGAAGGCAGAGCTTGTCTTCTCTCTGTTTTTGTTTGACTGAGGCTCTCAGCAGGTTGGATGAGGCCCACCTACTGGGAGAGGTAATCCTCTCTAGTCAGTCTACAGATTCAGCTGCTAGTTTCTTTCAGAAACACCCTCACAGACACAGTTAGAAATGGCATTTAATCAGCTATCTGGGCACCTCATGACCAAGTTGAGTTGCTAAATATCACATAATATTTTCATCAATCTGGACAAATGTCTATCAGGGAAGCCACAGGACACTTCTGTCACCACTCCAAATTCTCCCATGTCCACTTGTTGAAAATGTCCTCTTTCTCCATATCCACTACTTTTCAAGGAAACAGTCTGCTTTCTGTCACCACCTGTTAGTTTTGTTCTTTCTCTAATCTTAAAGAATCATACAGTATGTGTTCTTTTAGGCTTGGCTTTTGTACTCAGACTGAGGATCTTAATTTATTAATATAAAAGGTCAGTGTGGTGTTCTATTTAGGAACTTGCCACAACTTGTTTATCTACTTATCTATTGATAGATCAACTTTAACCATTTCTTGTTTTTGATGACTCTGAATAAAAATCTCATGAGTAGTCATGTACAAATAATTTCTTACTGGTACATATATCAGAAAGAAATGGTAAGGTCATAAGTATTTGAATTCCATATGTTATTCTCCCTCTTTCCTCTTCCAAATTGCTCATGTGTTTATAAAATTTTCTTTATGTAATACTTTAAATTACCAACTGGTTCATTTTAACTTTTTTTTTTTAATATATCACTAATTATTATTTATGCTTTTCATACTTCATGCAATCCTCCATCCTTTACATCAGTGTGGACTCTTGGGTTCAGAGACTTCCTTGTGATGTCATTTTGCTTCTCGACATTGGGCTTTATGATTTATTCTTACATTGTTTCAATTTCTTTTGAGTAAGGGTTTTTTTTTTAATCCCATCGGCTGAAGGATACACTGATTCTTAGTTACTCTGTTAACCTCATATTCCTAGAATAAATACTAGTCTTCTTTCTCAGTTTTTTTGTTTTGTTTTCAAAAAAAGTGACTTGGAAATTCCTGAAATAACTATAAATCCCCTTTCCTTGATTTTTGCTTTGAACAGGAAGCTACAATGGAGATAGAGATGGAAAAAAGGTCACTGAAGGACTGTGAGCAGGACGGGGGCCAGGGCATCAGGATGCTGTTCGAATCCATCACTGAGTGAAGCACGGAAAGTGAAAGGTCACTTGGCACAGCGGGGAGGTGGCAGGATGGCAGCCCCAGCCTGATGGCGGTTGTGGGTGGAGAAAGCAATCAGCATGTGTAGAGCTCAGTGGGGATAGCTGATGGAGGAAGAGGCAGGCAGCCCTGGCCTCTTGCTTGCACTCCCTGAGAGGCAGGGTGTTGAGGGTTATGAAAGAAAGAGGAAAGCTCTATTTTCAGGCATAGTGATGTGACTCATTGTAAATAAGAAATTTCTGTGCACATGCTTTCTAAATCTGTTAAACTTTAAAAACAGCAAATAGCAACAAAATCTAGACCTACCCTGCAAGAGTAGGCTGAGAAAGCACGGTACTGTATTTGGCCACTTGCTGGCAACCACAAATTATACATCGGGTCTAGGGGATGTTCACACCTATCTTCTGAGCCAGACTGACACGCAGAAACTCCTTGCTATCTTCTGGTTGCAGCTGGAAGACCTAGGCTAGTAACCTCTGTGGCACTCACAGGGCAAGATCCGAACCGATGAGGATGATAGGGTACCTGAGGAAACCATGATTTCCTTATTGCTCCCTGTCTTGTCTTTGCAAGAACTCATTGCTCGTCCTAGCCCACCGTAGCCTCCATTGCAGTTCCTGGAAACACTCAGCGCCCTTTAGTCACTGTCCTTGACAAAGAGGTAATCAATAAATACCTAAGTTCTGGCTGCCTCCTGGCCTGTTCCCTTCAAACAACTGCTCATCCCGGCTTCTTGCTGCACCTCTATTTTATCTCTTGCTCCTTCTTCCTACCATATATATTTCAAAGACCAAATTTTGAGTGTAATCAATTACTTTATTAGTTGTTCCTGTTTACTTTCTGGGATGTAATTTCACACTGATTTTTTTTTTATTTTTGTCATATTCTTTCTTTCCAAGCTGAAAGGATAGGTTTTTATTGGGAGCAGATGCAGTTGCAAACTGAATGGAGCTATTCCAAAAATATCAGGATGGAAAACAAAATGCGAGAGGTTTTAGAGCTGGAATTGAGAGAAAAGAATCCCATAGATAGAAAAATGCAGTAAGTTTTCTTAATGAGCCAACCAATTTCAATAAGAAATTGTTGAGAAAACAATTTTTTTTCTGAAGGGCACATAAGAATTTTCACATCCACAGAACAAAGTGCCAAAAGGAATGGGGGTTGTGTGTGTAGCCCTATTTAAGAAAGGAGAAGGGAGAGAGCTGAAAATAGGACTGAGAAAGCTCTGAATCTCCTATAGTTAATATATATAATGTACAATATATATTATACATATATATATATATATATATATATATATATATATATATATATGAAAACAGACAACAAAGAGGGAGAACTTAACATTGACCATAGACGTATGATTAATCTCACTAGGGAAACAGAATCGCATAAGAAAATGCCCCAATTCCTCTGTTGACCCCTCTCCATCATAGAAAGACTGTGAGGACAGTTTTTTCATTCTAAATCACGTGCAAACTAAATCACACATTTACTAATAAATTTAAGATGGCTTTAGTATCTGACAAATTTGTAAGGATTAGGAAGAAATCTTGAAAGATAAATGTACCCCTGCTAAATTTATTCTTGGCGTACACATTTCTTGGCCATTATTATTAACTTGAGTATTAAATTATTATTGTTCATATATCCCCTTGCCAAGCTACTCTACCTTAGTGAAGATGACTGCTTCTCAAAGTAGAGAAAGGAGAAATCACTCTTGTCTTTTTTCTTCTCGAGCATTAATACAAAATGATTTGTTGGCTAGGTCAGAGAACACTAATGGAAGTATTCAGGCACTGTTCTACTTAAAGGCCTGTTTGGCTGTGGGCTCTGTGTAGGCCGTGCTACTCCGGTTGTAATATGCACTGAAAGTGATTTTTTCAAAGTCTAAGTAACCTCTGAAGTTTTTTTTTTTTTTTTTTTTTAACTTTTGGTTAGAGTTTCCATGAGTTCAAAATTCTGATTATGCTAAAAATATTAATGTCTACATCAGTGGGGAAGTTGCATAACCAGAATGAAACTGAGCTTCTGCCTTGCTATTCTATAACAAAGATGAAAGACAAAAAGACCTCTACTGTACCCTTCAGGCATGTCCTTTACTTTAGACTAATAATCAGAGATCCCGGGTGAACTCCTCTTGAAGTTTGGAATGTGATGGTGAGGCTAAACACTCAAGCAATATAAAATACTTGTGGTTGCTTTGGTGTCAAACAAGTCTACGTGGTGAAGATAATAACTGCCAAAATAGTTAATATACTTGATGATGTGGTGGCTTTAGTAATGCCCTTCAGGAGCTGCTATGTTGGTGCGACTGTAGCTTCAGCTCATTAAAAGCAGTGGAGAATCATGTGGAGGTGTGTCAGTTACTTTTCACTAGTTTAGGACAACATACCAACACCCAAAATAAAGGTAGGAAAGGTTTATTTTGCTCACAGTTAGCAGGGGTTTCAGTCCATACTCCCCTGGCTCCAAGGCAGATGACAGCAATTCATGATGTGAGAAGACAAGGAAGGGCAGGGGAGGAGCAGCAGCTGCGGCGTCCAGCAAACCTCTCCCTCTTCCTTCTGTGCTGACTGGGAAGACCTGAGCTTCTCTGAGTGGCCTGGCTTTGGAGATCAAGCTCTTTCAAAGTGGCGTGGCTGTGTAGTGGCAAAGATGAGACCTCCTCCCCAGAGATGGACACAGAAGCCTTCCTCAACTCATTCATTTATCTTTCTTGTGCTGAGTCACTCCGGGGCGCCACCTCCCTGCCATGGGGCTGGCCTCCATGCCCCAGGGTGTGCAATACAGATCCAGCCAGCCTTCAGACCTCTCAAGTTGACACAATGTATTAACCACCACAGGAAGCTATGGCACTCATAGCCCACTGCTGCTTGAACACTGAGACCATATCAATTATCCTCCACTACAAACAGGGCTACTAATAATACTCTGCGGCTACTTTACATCCAGGAATCTAATATGAGTACTTGGCAAATTACAGTCAGAACATATGTCTCCTTGATGTTTCTATTTTCTGAGTAGAATTTAGCTGAATTTTGACCAAAATGGTGATCTGATTCTGTGATGGAATTGCCTGTAACATTCCTTTGGAGGCAAATATTTTTTTCCTCTACACTTGGAGTGACTTTAGCCAAGAGGGCTACTTGGGGGGAGGGAAGCAGAGCTGATTTCTCTCCTCCATTCTTATAGAAGTTATAGTTTGGTACCACATGTGTTAGTTTGCAATAATAGTTTAATCCTTCCCCAAGAGATGAGAAATTTATGTTGGCCATGCTTGCTGCCTTGATTTCATTTCCAAAAAGGCCCTCTGGAGTTCAAACATGGAGATGGAGAAAGCCGTAGGAAGCTCTCCTGTGCTCCTTAATTGTGATCCCCTGGGTTCCCTTGTGGGGATTTTCCGAAAGCCTGAACAAACAAGCCATAATTCTGTCAGCACCGCACACCCAAAGAGCAGGGACTAAGACCTGATCCCTGGAAGCTATGCAGGCAGTGCTGGCCCAGGGCTGCAAGAGCCACTGTCCTTCGGAGCTGTGGGAAGTGACCACACCTACTGCCTGGCTGCAGTTGTTGTACTAATGATGTTCTGTGGACACCTCTGAGCTTCAGGGAAAAGAGCCAAGGAGCCTTTGCTAAATCTGTCAGCTCAAGTAGGAAGTGTTCTCAACTGTCTCCCAGCTTGTAGGACGTTAAATTATATGAGGCTTGGTTTTTCCTGTTTGTGGCTGGGGTGAATGAATGCATGGGGAGTAAAGCAATGATGTGATTCACAAGAAGACGGTGTGTGTATTAGGGGTGCTGTCCTGTGTTGGGTCCCTACACTGCTCTGTGCCCTCGGTGTGCACGTCGCCTGGCTCCCTCACCCCCTGGCCTTTGGTGAGATGGCTGTGTGGGAGCCTGGCGGGAGCTCAGTGGGGCACTGGAGTGAGCTCAACTGTTTGCTTCCGTGGCTCTGTCCCTTCAGGGAGGCCACAGTGGTGTCAGGTCCTCCTCCTGGGCAGCCTTCTCCATCTCTGCTTCCAACAAATCCATCCCATCCTTGCAGGTGTCAGGAAGTAACGGTGCACCTTTGTTAGCCACCCTGACGCAGTGCACTTTTTTTCTGAGTTTTCCCCACTCTTACTTATAAATGGAAACTAGTCCTATGAGTAATTCTCCCCATATTTCCCAATTTGAGAGTGCCAGTGTTTTCTTACCAAATCTCAGACTAGGCAAGCTGAGTTGCCTCTGGCTTGCGAAGGGGGAAAACTTACAGGCAGATGCCAAATAGCCATGGAGTCGGAAGTCTTTCAATCACAGCAACCAAGGGGCTTCTCTGCTTCCAGTATCTGCTGGGTAAGGGTTTGTTTCTTTTAGTGATCTTTGTAAAATATATTAAAGACATCTGCTTTCATTATTGATAATAAAATCACTTATTGTAAAAGGTCATGAGTACTGTTGCTTAACCTAAGGATGTCTACTCAACACATCTGTTTTGGGTGGGATTAAAAATAAAGTGTGACATTTGTGATTAGGAAAAAATAACATAAAACTACCCCTTTCCCCTCTTATTTCCTTGTTTGTACATTTCTCTCCTAATAAAATTTCTATTACTGAAACCTAGGGTACAGGTCTATTATTCAGAGTACCAGATCCAGATAAAAAAGTACTCTGAAATGAAAGAAGAAAAAAATAAATCTTAATATTTTCTGGGTTTACCAGTATGCAAACATTGGAATACTTTCTCTTTTTTTGGGGGGGGGTGTGGCAGGGCTACATAGACCAGCTACACAGGCAAGTGAGCCCTTAGTCAAATGAACCATTTATATTGGCTTATTTTATGTATGAGATAATATCATGGTATGAGTCTTAGCATATACTGTTATTTTCACCAAAATATAAATATTGTGTGTCCTTGCCTTTTTTGAAGATGCGTTAGTCCTGGATCTTTACTCCTACACCACACTCCTCCAAATAGTTTACTCATGCAGGCATAAAAATAGAGCATGCTAGAATGAACTTCATTTTGTTTTGAGAACGTTAGGACATTCTCTGATCACAGGCTCAGCACAGAGAGGTCATATTTTCTGTTGTACCTCTTCCTGCCCTAGGAAGCACCCCACCCCCTTGGGAATTGCTTCTTCTGAACTCTGACCTCACGACTACTCAGGAGCCATCCTGTTCTTCACTGGTGTGGTCTCACTTTGGCAAGCAGTGATTGGTCTAGAGATGGACACATGTCTGGGGTCCAGACCACAGGGATACTTCTCTGGGAAGAGGATAGAGACTCAGTTCCTCTCTAGAGAAATGGAACCACAATTTGTAAAACTTAGGAACTCTTAGTGTCCACTCTTTCTCCCAGTTCAAGGAAGCCTATTGTCAAAGGGCAAAAATGAAATTGCATACTCCAAGGCAGAAATGAGAATCAGAGGCGGCTTTGTTACCTGCAAGAACTTGGCTCCACTTGCTTCAGAAACCCAAGCGATTTCTGCTTTTCTCAGGTTGTGATGTTGAGATGACTTTCAGTTCTGTAACATATACCCAAATTGATCTCAAGGTTTTGTTAGTTGATTATGATCTCTATTAGCTTGAGTCAAAGCGTCTCTTTTTTTGTTTTTCTTCAATGTATTCAGTACAGGGCCTACGGGGTCTACAGGGTCTCCTTACACAGATGAGACTCATAGTGGTTCTTCTGTTTCCAGCCTCCCAAGCCCTGGGATTACAGATGCGTACCACCACGCCCAGCCTCAACCACTCTCTCAGTGCACCCCGGGGGTGTGCTGGGCACAGCAAACTGTGGATCGAACCCCAACTGTTGCACTATGGTTAAGCAGGTGTTTTAATCTGCTGAGCTATCTGGCCGGCCCTGAAGCATCTTGACTAAAGCGAAATGCTATATCCCATTGAAATCATTCAATGAACATTTGAGTAGGTTTTTTTGTGATTTTTTTTGTTTGTTTGTTTTTGAGTCTGATCCTCCACAAGAAGTGATGTAACATGAAACATTGTTCTTACTCTTTGAGTTTATGATAAAGCAGGGAAGGTGAGGATGGTAATGATAAGAATGACACTGACAGATCAAGCACAATAATATTTTGGGCACTCTTTAAGGACCAGACACTCTGCTTCGTGCTTTTATGTGAAATGGTTTTATTTAATGCTTATCAAAGCTCTGTGTGTGCAGTAACATCTGTCACATTTTGAAGATAATGTAGGTACTGGTCAGCAAGCTCAAGTTCCATGAAAGTCGGGGTTAGAGTCAGACTTTGTATTTAGGACCACTGGACTTCTGGCTCCTTGCTACTGACTGCTATACTTACTTTCTACTTAAGGAAAAATATCTATATTTTAAAGGTAAGTGTGGAGAAAACACAGCATTCATTTGGGACACACCTAGATGAGTGTAATGGAGAAGGTTTGGTGTTTATATGGACCATGAGAGCAGTCACAGAATGTGATAGATGTAGGAGACACTACCCAAAGGCATCTTTTATGTTTCCAGGAAATTCAGAGCTGAGCCTGAACTAAGCATAGCAACAGGAGATAACATCAGTTCTCATCCCATGGGCTTCATCCTATCCATGACTGTCAGGCCTTTTCCTCTGAGCTGTCCTGACTAATATTTTCTGCTAGGTAAGGAATTACCTTGCAATTCTTTTTCTTGTGCTGGAAATCAAACTCAGGATCTCATGTTTGCCAGGCAGGTGCTGTGCTGCTGAGCTACATGCCTGATTTAACCTGCAATTCTAATGATTCACAGTGGGAAAGATTTGACGTCGGTACACTGAAGTCATGACGATTTAGCAGCTTTAAGAGACCAGGTCAAGGAGCTCCTGAGCTTGCAGGTTATGGAGGTGACAAACTCCATATGACTGGCAATGGCTGTATTGTGTTGCTGTTAGACAATCTCTGTGTCGTAACACTCCTTTCCAGGCAAGTTCTTATTCCACTGAGTTACCTCCCTGGCCCCCTCACTTTCCTTTTAGCTCCTTGAAAGCAAAGACTGATAGATCTTCCCTCTCAGCCAGTGTTCTCCTTCTGTCTGACAGAAAGATACAAGAATCCATTGTGATACAACACAACACTGATCCCTGAAAATATCCTAGAAGTTATAAAACCAGGGATGTAAATATTTTCTGTGCATTTGTATCTCTCCCTCCCCAGGGTACAAAAGATATGATCATAAATAATCTCAGCTTCCTTTGTGAAATTCTCAGATAAAAGTTATCCACGGGGACCCTTCAGTGATCCTTCGCTGGTTCTGTGGTACTCCCAGGCCAATGACTTTCAAGTGTCTGTGAAAGGGAAAGAATTTGTTCAATGGGAAGGAAAAACTCGTATGAGGAAAAGGACAAAAGAAACAAAAGAAAAAGGTATATTTAGGTATACGTGCAGGATAATTTGGATAATTGTATTGTTGGTTTCTGCAAGACTTTTAAAAGGTGCAGTTAATGCTTAAGTTTTTTTTTCTTTTTATTCTTTTTGTTTGAGCTTCTTATAACTTTCTTGTTATTTTTTGTTTTGTTTTTTTTTTTGTTTTTGTTTTTCTTAAACTGACCTTGTATGCATTTATCTGATAACCTAAGCAACAAATTTGAAGATAACATCATGCAATACAGCAGCCACTATTAAATTCCTATTATTTTGTTTAGTGAAATTTTTGTGCTACTTTTAAGGCTGATCTTTTCTATTACCATTCTGTATTCTTTTAAAGAAATAAAAAAGTAGGAAATTAATAGTTGTTGGCCATCTGTAGTGTTACAGGCCCTGGGTTCTGACATTTGTCTACTACTTAAAATTAACACTTATAAGACAATGAAGATTTGTAGAGTTTAGGAATCTTTAGCATGGCCACGTAGATGGTAGAGCTGAAATCAGAAACTTCTTCTGTACGACCCAGAGCCAGAGCACTTACTTCAGCCAAATGTTGGTAGACATGGACACTATTCTTTAGCAGATTTGAATGCTAAAACTTGGACATTGAATCATTTATCAGGTCACATTGCAATTCTGCAGTAGACTTATATAGTGTACATTCAGTTATAGCAGTATGTTTGTAGCAGAGCAGACATTTAAAGATGTTGAAGATCACATATAGAACATGCAGAAGTAGAAAAACCACAATATTCAAACTTTCAGAAAAATGATTGAGAGTTTCAGTGTAAAGTAACCTCAAGAATTACAATAATTTGTTCAAATTAAACATTTAGTTTTGAAAGTATTCATGTGAGGGTCAAAATATGCCAACTCCAGACAATTTAAAAATAATCAATGGTGCAAAGGCTCATAGGTGTGTTGTTCAGATATTCTTTGTGAAACACAATGTCCTGGGCAGGAGAATAGCTTCCATTGCTATCTTTCCCTGAAAATAGTTCAATTTCTTTTTTGGGTGACATGAAAATCAGGCGCTCAGTGTCCCACTCATAAATGATGATCCTTTCATTGTGACTGGGGGTGACTGGTGTCCCATTTTACACAGATGACTATATTCAAAGGAATGACACTTCACATGTATTGTGTAAGGTGCTCAAGACAAGCAATTAATGATACAACTATTTTAAATCTAGGGTCAGAAACAGAGTTCTTCATTTAAAGCAATAAGGAAATAAAAAGGTCCAGCTCAGAAATAACTAGGGCATATCACCTCAGGATGGAAACGCAGCTGAAGATCCATGTAAGATATGCTGCAAACATCTGGTGTCATATGATAAGCCCTGTACTTTCTAGAAAATTTCTAACTTTAGTGAGGTGGGAAAATAATCTGTCTTCTTTAAGATTTTGTGTCAAAAAATCCTGTCTTTATACTTAACAGCCACCAACCACTACCAGATCTTATCAGATAATGCTTCATACTTCCTAGGGTAAAGTAAGAGTGATCCTGCCAGTCCTTTTCTCTGCTGGCCGCCATGCGGATTTCTGGGCAACTTGGCGAGCTTATGGCTGTTCATACAATTCCTAGGCAAGTACACTAAGCACTTATTGGTAAGACCAAGTTAATTTACAAACCATGGGACCCTAAGATTGTTCTATAAGACAAATATGTAACAGTCACACTACTTAGGTTTCTTTTAGAGTAAGGTAAATAATGGTGCAGCAAAAGTCAACTCTTAAATCCCTGTCACTTTGTGTAGTAAAACTTGTTTTCTGCTTGTGTCCCCACCTGTGTCAGAATGAGTGTATTTTCTAGACAGCTCTTTCAGAAACCTAAGCAATGACTTGGGTTTCTGGGCTTTTTCTATTTTATGTGTGTATCATTAGAAATACCTGGGTCCCTTTTCATTGATGGAAGTAGGATAGCATGTCACCAGTCACACATGAAACTTAAAAGACCATGTACAAGAGCGGCATAGCTCATTTCTATATTCATTCTAATGGCTGCAATATAATCACATGTGCAACCTAATTGCAAGTTGACCAGGAAAATGCAAAAAAGAAAGGAAAGAAGAAAACAATTGGACAACAATTATATATTTGGTGCCTGTTTTAGGAGCACTGAGATAAGAGTGAGAATAGAGGTAGACAGGAGATACCGCTTATTTAGATAGGTGGTAGAAGATTTTGTAAGAAGAAAGCTCGGTGATGTGAAATCAGTAGAAATCACCACCCACCCACCCACACCCACCCACACACACACACACACACACATACACAAACAAAAGGAAATCCAAAGCTTTGGCCACTGGAGACAAGCAATGCTAAGGTTGGTGAACCAGATTTTATAAGTTTTTGAAAAGCAAAACATACAAAAACAAAATCTTTTTGTACCTTGATCAAAGTAAGATCCAACATAATCATAGAACTACTGGGCCAATCATTTGCTTGTGGGGATGTTTTTGGTTATAATATAGCATTATACAGAAGTGTCATCCAGTCTTCTAGAAAATCTTAAGAAATAAAGCTTCATTAAGGTGAGGTGTAGTATCTTAGGCATATATATTAAAAATTATGTGTGTGTATTGGTTGCAGCCAACAATCTACTTTCTCTTTTTGGAATTCAACAATGTTTGCTGTATTACATGATGTTCTCTTCAAATGAGTTATTTATGTTGCCAGATATAAATGTGTAAAATTTGTTTAACAAAGCAACAACAAAAACGTTATAGGAACTTAAAAAGAAAAAAATAAGAATAAAAGGAAAAAGATTAATCATTAACTGCTCCATTTAAAAGACCAGCAGAAATCGGCAGTACAGTTATCCCAATTATCCTGCCTATGTACATAAACACATCTTTTTCCTCTCTTTCTTTTGTCCTTTTCCTCAGCTTCCTCTTTTGTTTCATTGTGGTGAAACTGCACAACAAATCTAGAAAATATTTAAGTGCACAGCACAGCATTCGTTAACAACATAAGCTGCGCACCATCCGTCTAGACTTTCTCATCTTGCGTGACTGGAGCTTTATACTCATTCCATAGCAGCTCCCTTTGTTTCTCCTCCCCAGTACCTGGCATCTGCTATTGTACTTTCTGCTCCTGTGAGTGCTGGCCACTTCAGATCGCTCCTAGACATGGAGTCATACAGCAGTTTTCCATCTGCTCCTGGCTTGTTTCTCCTAGCATAATGCTCTCAAGGTTCATACCTGCTGTAGTATATGGCGGGATTTCCTTTCTCTAAGGCAGAATTGTTGTGTGCAGGTATGACACTTTCTTAATTCATTCATTGGGCAGTAGACTTTCAAGTTTTTTTTTTTTTTTTTTTTTTTGTGACCCTAGATTCTGCCAAAATTCTGCAGTGGACATGAATGCACAAATATCTCTTTGAGATTCTGCTTCCAATTCTTTTGTTCAAGGAGCCAAAAGTAGGATTCCTGGGTCTTGCATGGGTGGTTGAAAATATGGCGAACATTTAAGCTTTAAAAACACTTATTAGCATGACACATTACCATGAAGGGTGGGGTGAATGTGTTTTAGGCAATAGTATTTTTTTTCTATTCTGACGGGAATTAACAACGTGTCTTCTACTGTAATGAATCTTTAAATGTAAACACTGACTGTATTTTCTGATGACCCCAAAGTACTAGTCCCAGTAGTTGTCACAAAGGTGACCATATCAAATGTGATCGATCAATTGATTGATGGCTTCTCATTGATTTCACAAACTTTAAGTGAAGAGCTTTTGATAGTAAGAAGAGTGTGACAATAAATTTGATATGGTTTAAATAGCATAGAAAATGTATGTAAAGTTATGAACAGGAATAATGCAGCTATAGTTATTGTGACCCATGTAACATTTTTCTTTTCTGAGAAGATAAATTCTATTAAAATCTTATAGGATAACTTGAAACTATCTCATATTAACCTTATCTACTTCACTAATAATTAAATTGATTTTATTTCCAGAGTGGAGTTTTATTAGAGCCCATCAATTTGTCAGGTGCTATTACCTCACAATAGGTGTTCTGTGATTTAAAGAAATTGGCAAGATCCAGGCCATTCCTAAGACAGACAAATGCCAAACCTTACTGAAGCAGGAGCTTCCTCAGAGGCAAAAGACAGCAAGGGGAGTCTGTCTCTGTTGGAAAAGTGCCCTTGGAACTCAGGGTGTGTTTCATATAGGAACTTCCTGACTTTTTCAGTCATAGACAGAGTAACACTGAAAGCCTCTGACTGGTCTTCTCTATTTTATTAGTCAGCGTTCTATTGCTGTGACAAAACATCAGAAATAATTCACTTTAGCTCATGGTCTCAGAGACTTCGGTTCATGGTCTCCTGTTCCCATGGCTTTGGGCCTGTAGCAAGGTGGAACATCATGGCAGCGAGCAGGTGGAGCCAACCTACTTCTACCATGGTGGTCGTGAAAGAAGAGAAAAAAGGAGGTGACAGGGTCCAAATATTCTCTTTAAGGGCACACTCATAATGGCCCATATTTTCCTACCAGGCTCCAAGTCCAATAGGTTCCACTGGTTCCCAGTAGCACCATATCCTGGAGATGAATCCTATTAGGGGCTACCTAAGATGCAAACCATGACATATATGCAGGCAACTCCTTCAGCACATGGTCAAGATTTTCTTTCAATTTCTGACTATTGTAATGCACTCTTTTTTAACCTCTTCTTGGTCTTGTTCATTATTTTTTACCATCTATATTAGTCTGCCAAAATAAAATGTCAAAGACAAGGCAGCTAAAACCACAGGTATCCATTTTCTCATAGTTTGGAGGGGTAAAAGGCCAAGATCAAGGTGTTAACAGAGTTTCTCTGGAGGCCTGCCTCCTTTTCTTGTCCATGGTCATCTTCCTCCTGTGTCTTTTCGTTTGCACGCACATCCCTGGTATCTTTTTTTTTTGGCCAGCTCAGTCCACCCCAAGGGCAGGGCTGATGCCACATGTGGTGCCAGGGATCGAACTGTGGCCACCTATGCCTGCCTAACCTTGCCTAAGCAGGTGCTTTAGATCGCTGAGCTATCTCAATAGACCCTCTTTGTGTTTTAAAAACACCAGTTGTTGTTTTATATCTAGAAAGCTCCCCCAAAGTGTCAAGTGTCAAGGTGGAACTCATACGAGATGATTGGGTCATGAGGAGATGACAGTCACCCACTGACGAATCCAAAGCTGCATGTGCTGTCAGGAGATGGACCGGGTTAGAAGAGATGAAAGAGGCCGGTCACTGAGGGTGCGACCTAGAAGGGTATATCTCCATACCCTGCTCCCCACTTTGTTCTGTGCTTTCAGACCACTGCATATGGGCAGCTTTCCTCTGCCAGACCTGTCTACTATGGGCTTGCAGCCTTAAAGCCATCTGACTATGAACTGAATCCTCTAAAAACTATGAGCCAAAATAAGCTTATGATTTAAATTGTAAGTATGTAGTGTTATGTATTAGTGACCAAGAAGTGACCAAGTCATCAGTCCTATTGGTTTAGGACCCCATCCTAATAATTTCTTTGAACCTTAATTAACTCTTGAAGGGCCTAATATGGCTACAGCCACATTGTAAGGACCTTAGCCATGTGAATTGGCACGGGGACCATTCATAACACCAGCTGTCTCGGCTTCTGTCTAGGCTCTGCCCTACTTCTTCTTTTAAGTGCTGCTGTTTGTTCTAAAGTCTTTGGGATAGATTCACACATTTCCTCAGAGCCCCAAGTGGTCATGCCTGTTGCCCTCAGTTGAGCATTTCAGATCAGTGCTGTGCATGCAGAATGAAAATTAAACAGAATTATGGCACAGCACACAGGCCCACATTAGGGAGTGCGTCAAGAGAGGCTTTGCTGTTCACTCTTCCTTTTATCAAGGGAGAATGAATTAATTTTTCACTTAAAAAGCTAGGATAAACTATGTGATTTACAAAACAAAAATTGCTAATGAAGTGTCTAACTCTTGTTTTTAATGACGTTACTTCCTTTGTTCTGCTTTCGCTAACTTTGTTAAGAGATTGTTGTTGAAAGATGATTAAAAGAAGCAAAGGAAAACATAATTGTGTGTGTGTGTGTGTGTGTCTCTCTCTATGTGTGTGTGTGTGTGTGTGTGTGTGTGTGTGTAGCCAGCTCAGCCCTCCCTGCTGGTGGGGCTGGTGTGGCATGTGGTGCCAGGAATTGAACTGTGATCCCTGCAGTTGCCTAAGCTTGCCTAAGCAGGTGCTTAAGACCACTGAGCTATCTCGCTGGCCCCAAAATGACGTCTTTTAGAGCACAAATGGACATCATTATGGACAAGGACCAGCTCATCGCTCCCAGTCCTTCCCAGGTTTACCATGGCCCAGATCTTGAATCCCCTAGTAGTACAGGAGCCTACTGTCTGCTCCTACTGGGATTCTAGGAACATGTGATGATTTCACATGCATTTGCTTCTTTTTTTCCTAGGCTCAAATAAGTGGTTGGCTAATTCTACATTATTAGGCTGTTGACATCTTTCCTTTCTCCTGCTCTACAGGTGTCAGTTATGGAGCAACCCAATATAAGCTTGTCTTTTCTTCTTCCTTGTTTCCGCCTCTATGAGCACCATCAGAAATTCAGACGCTCGAAAGGGCTGGATCTGTGTAGCTTTGTGCCTATAACCTGTCCCCTGGGAGCCACCAACTCAGCTGCCTATAATTCCTGGGGAGTTGCATGGTTTTCATTATAAATCAGCTTGTTTATATCTTTTATTTTAAACATAAAAATCTGATTATAGCTAGCTGGTTTTGCTAGGTTGTAGAAATTACTCTGAAAAGGACTGGAGGGGACAAAGGAAATTTATCTGTTGGCTGAACTTTTTAAGTAGTGGTCCACAGAGGTAATTTACATTAAAGAAAAAGCAGCATGAGGCTGCCTTGGGATTTACAGGCACTTTTGTTAGAAACGAAAATATCATACTTCCGACCAAAATGGATTGAATGGTTCAATGCACACAGAGTTCTTTTCATCTGTAAACAGTTTGAAAAATCCAGCAACTGAGAAATAAAACACTGATTTGGTTTAAAATTGAAACCGCTCAGATAAATTTAATACTTATCCCAAGTATCAAAGTATTTTCTGTTCAAAATACAGAGCTGTGGGCTGTAGGTATGGCATCAGACGGCACTCCGGATCTGGTTAGCTGAAATGTCTGTTTATGGAGGCTTGCAGTTCGGTGGAAATGGGAAAAGAATTATTGGAATGCAGTAATTTAAAATTATAAAGAGCACACATATGTCTTCAGACATGTCGAGAGGTCACATAGCAGAGAAAAGCAGTACTTTCTGATACTGGACACCCACAAAACTTTGAGGGTAGGTATGTCTAATGAGTTCTGGAACTCTGGGTAAGAGGAGTGTTTGGGAAGACTGTGAACTGGTACAGAGAAGGCAGTGGATTGGCGATAGCTGGGCAGTGTTCAAAAGATTAGAATAAAGCCCATACACTTTGTTTGAGAGGAGCCTAGTAGTCTTCATGACTCCAAGAGCCTGCTTTGTAGGCTATGATGACTTATAACCAAAGTTGCTAGCACATGCCTGGCTTTTAGTACTCTCTCAGTAAATGTAAATTGTTATCCCTGTGCTCTGCATGTCCCATTAGAAATTTAGATTTTTCCTAGAAGCCAATATAAATACCATAAATTAACTCAAAGTCTATTTAAGGTTTGATTGGTAGATGCTTCCTATTTGCATACACTTTTGAATATAAATATGTATTTATTTATTTTATTTATTATTTATATATACATGATGTATAATTTGTGAATGTGCATTGAATGCTAAATAGAAGTTTGATTTTAATTGAAAGGAATACAATTTTTA
This sequence comes from Myocastor coypus, assembly GCA_004027025.1. Lineage (NCBI taxonomy): Eukaryota > Metazoa > Chordata > Mammalia > Rodentia > Myocastoridae > Myocastor > Myocastor coypus. The sequence goes on from PVJA010010752.1 coordinate 35,614, forward strand.
AGTGATAAATTATAAATTTTCTTGATAGGAGACCTCTAGCATAGGGCGTCCGAAGGGATTATAGAATTATTGAGTGTCACTCAGAGAGGGAGCCTAGGGCCCATCTGGGCCTAATCCTTCCTCATTGTTGTTCGGATGACAACTTGAAGCCTGATAGAGTGAACTGATTTACTTTAGCTTGTTGATTCCAGTGACCTCAGGGGTATCAAATCCTTATTGGGAATAACGTAAAGTCATTTGGATCTAGGTCTGAGGGGTTCATTATTGATCATGTTGGATAGTGTTTATCTTGCCGCAAAAATTTCACTAGGCTCCTAAGGCACCTAGTGAGACAATATCTTGATCTGCTTTCTCTTGCCGACAAGCCCCAATTTTAGAAGAAAAGGGTCACAAAGACCTTTTAAAGATAATTGCAGTACTGGAAGAAAATGCTCAGATTTCCAGGTCTGTTCTGAAAGATGCCTCTCATTTGGCTGTGAAAGTTCCAAGGTGTGTGCTTAGTTTTTATTTACCATGCTTTCCTGAGCAGCAGTAGCTAGCTGCTTACCCAGCATTCGTGTTTTCCCTGCTCAAGGGCAGTGTGCCCATTTGGGGGAAACAGCAGTAGTTCCTCACTTCAGTCAAGGATGCATAAGTAGCAGAACATCTTCAGAAACTTGTGTTCTTTAGAGACTCTTGTCCTTTCCACCTACAGCTGCCTGGAATGTATTCGCCACAGCAGTTCCAGCAGTTATCTTGCAGCAGGAGGAAGCCCTTATAACTGACACCAGTGCTAAGGGTGCTGGGGCAGAAAGACGAAGGGATCTTGGGTCCCAGGGATAGTCCTGATGTGGTTTGTTTCATATGAGAGGAAAAGTCCTGTGCTTCCAGACTGCCTTTGCTGTGGACTGCCTGTTCTGGGCAATGGAATGCAATCCCTTGTGATCAACTAAGCTTAATTTTTCCAGCTCAAGGAAAGTTTATGGCTACATATATCTGCTAAAACCTGGAGTATCTTATAGGAAAGTTTTGTTGAATAATTTGCTAAATACATTGGGAATAGTATCATCTAGAGGAATATAAGTCTGTGTCTCAGTGTGGGCCTCACATATAACCATTCCTGTCCAAGTTTTAATTCACACAAAGAGCACTTCTGGACTAGTATAATATTATTTCTTATACAGTACAATTAAATATAAATTATCAATGATCTAATTCTATGTAAATAAGGTACACTTTATAAAAGATGATAAAAGGAGAATAAATAAATACTAAGATGAACAAACAGTAAACAAAACATCAACACCAAAATGTCCAAGAAAACCCACAGTTGCAGCTTAGTCAGTTTGAGCTTAATCAAGACATCAGCCTACAGATACAGCCAACTTACCTGCCTTCTCGGAACTGGAAATTTGAAGACAGTTTATTAAGTTGAAGGAAGAGAGTAGAGAAGAACCTAAAGTGAGTGAAAACTTTTGAGAAATAGTAGAAAACATACTTAGGGAAGCTTTGGCCAAGCTTAGGTCAACGGGCAGATTTTGGCAGACTCCAAGACATTTTAAAAAATTGTGGTTAAAAACATGACCATGACATAAAATTTATCTTATTAACCTTTTAAAAGTGTATGGTGTAGTAGTGTTAGCTGTATTCACATTGTTGTGCAACAGATCCCTGGGGTCTTTAAATCTTGCAAAACCCAAACTCTACCAATGGAACAACAGTGACTCACCTCCCCATTTCCCAAGTCTGACTACCATCTTTTAAATTTCCGTGAATCTGATCACGTTAGACAATTCATCAAGTGGAATTATGCAATATGAGTGCTTTTCTGACTGTCTTATTTTATTCAGCATGATGTCCTCAAGGACCACCAGGTTTTAGTGTGGGATAGACATTTTTAAAGGCCAAGTCATATTCCATTATAGGTCCATACTGCAATCTGCTATTTATTTGCCTGTTGGTGCACATTCCGGTTGCTTCAATCTCTTGGCTATTGTGAGTAGAGTGTCTCTGAACATGCATATATGAATATCTCTCTGTCAGCCTGCATTCAATAATTTTAGATATATAGCCAGAAGTACATCAGACAGCTATAGTTTTAATTTTTTGGGTCATTTCCAAACTGGTTTCTAAAGCAGCTGCCCTATTTTACATTGCCACCAACAATGTGAATTTCTTTGCTCTTCATCCTCACGAGTACTTGTTATCTTCTGTCTTCAAATGTGGCTGTTCTGCCAGGTGTGCAGTGATCTCATGGCCTTGATATATTTTTCAGTCAGATTTCCATCACAATACCAAGTAGAATACCCAAGGTGGTCAACTTAGAGAGAAAACAATTTGGCTCAGTTTTAAAGGTTTTGGTTTATAATCCGTTGGCCCAGGAGAGTGGCACCTGAGTGTGTGGTGCAACTATCTGGTGGAGGAAAACCTTCCGCTTATGACCAAAATAAGAGAAAAAGAAATTAGATAGATAGATGACAGGTAGACAGACAGACAGACAGACAGATGGACAAACAGTGCTAGCTTTTTAGGAATCACAGTTCAGAAAATTAAAATGGTACATTGTCCTTTCAGGAAGCATTTGCTGAGTATTGATGATTTTAGATACTAGGAAATCGATGGTAGCTATTTACATGAAATTCTTGCTTTCATAGGGCTGACATTGTTGTGCATGAGGGAAAGCAGGTAAACACAGCACATAATTGATTTTAGATAGCAACAAGTTTTGAAGGAAACAAAAACAGAAGCATCAGAAAGACCTAACTACAAGAGAGTCTCTTTCCTATGGGATGTCCTACCCCTATGAAAATGAGGTACTTAAAGCAGTAGCTAATCTAAGTTAAGAATAGGAAGCAGCCAGGCAAATCATCAGTTGAGAGGAACAGCTGGTGGAAAGACCCCAAGTCACAAAGACAGCAGATTCGAGGAAAGGGAAGCATGGTTAGATGACCGTGAAAAACAGAGAATGCTTTAGGAAAAGACATTGGAAAGATAAGCAGGTGTCAGTATTTCTAGGTGTCTGAAGGGATATCAGCTTTGGGTTTTGTTTTAATACCAAGCTACTGGAGGATTTCTGCAGGAAAGTGACATATTCTAAACCATCACCCTGGCAGCTGTATGAGACATGGGCTCTAGAGGGAAGGAAGCAAGAACAGTTTAGAAGTTGTTATATTAGACCAAGGGTGAGGAAGATGGTGATTTGGAGTAGCTTTGCAATGAAGATATGGATCTTATCTGAATGTGCTCTATTTGACTAAATAAAGTTGTACAAAAATGATCCTATTCAGTGTGGGTTATTACTGACATAGTATATGCAAAATATAGTTCGAGGTCAGTCATTTTCAAGAAGATGGAGATGGTTTCTAAGAATAATGACCATAGATGTGGCACAGAAGCTGAGCCTAGCTTTTTGTCACCCAGTGAATGTTTATGGGGAGCAAAGCAAGAGTTTCCGCATTTTTTTTAGTCATGAGCTTAATAGTTGTCATGGCTTGAAAAGAACTAAGGAGGAGTCCTATTAATTTACACAGGAACAATAAAGTAAAAAACAACCAATAAGTAAGCTGATTTGCACTTAAGGGTGTTATGGAAGAGTGATTTGGTATGAAAAGACTGTTAAAGATTGACACGTCCAGAATATGTGGTGCGTGTCAACCTGAAAATTTCTGACTGAGCTGAGATTTTTCTCAAGCTCATTTTGCCTCATAGATTCTGTCCCTCCTGTCAAACGGAAGTAGATCTGTGCTGTCCTCTAATTTGCCTGAGTTCAAAATCTTGCTATATCTGAAGAGAATAAGCACCACCCAACTCCACATTTCTGCAGGGAAAGAACATTCTGTAGGCCATTCAGCAGCAATCTCTCCCTGGTATTTCTCAGTTTATGAAATGGGAAACTGAGTTCTAAGGCAGGTTAGCTACTCTTTTGAATGCATGTCATAGATTCTTCTTAAGTAAGAGTTTAGTTCCATTGACCCAGCAGTCCTGAAATCCAGCTCTTTTGTGTAATACATTTTATTCAGTCCATTTATTTAAGAAACCACAAATTTCCTTGTTCTATTGCCTTCCGGAGATGTGTAAGCTTGGAGCTACAAAGTAAAAGGGGCCAAGATAATAAGCATAGTTTGTGATCCAAACCCTCAAATATTTCTTTCTTTCTTTGGAGAGAAACAGGGATATTTGATGTTTGTTTTCCATACCTTCCAAGGAGAGAAAAATCTGACATGACTTTTTCTCCAGTACAAGCACATTTTACAACACTTTCTAATTAAACTAACTAGACAAGAAGCAAAAATTAGTATTTATTGAATTCCTATTTTGTATTAAGGTATTATATATATATATATATATATATATATATATATGTATTTTAAAATGTATTTAAAATGTATTTCTCTTTTCTCTTTCCATATAACTAAAAATAATTGCAAGAATACTACAGAGAGCTCCAAAAACTTCCTTCCCAGACACCTACTGTGCCAAATTTGCTTTATAATACTTTTCTACCTCAATCTATTATTTTTTCTGAACAGTTGAACAGTGGATTATATGTTTAGTGCTCTTTTTAACTTTGAGTAGTTCTTCAGGATGCTTTTCTAAAAACCAAGAATACTCTCTTACATAACCATAGTTACTATGGTCAGGAAATTTTGCACTGATACAGTATTTTTATCTAATGTGCAATCCAGATTTCTGTCTCTACCAATTGTCTTAATAATGTCTTTTGTAGCATCTTCATTCAGAAATCCTAGGATCTAGCAATGAATTCAAGGGCAGGACCTCTTTCAATTCCTTAGCCAGAAACAATTTTTACCCTTTTTTTTTGTCTTTCATGGTTTTGCTATTTTTTCCAGAATACAGTCCAGTCATTTCATTCAATGTTCTCTAGTCTAGATTTTGTTTTTGTGAAGTGTCATAGTGATTAAAATCCATATCCATGGCTGGCCTTATCTGGATGTGCCGTGTGTCCCCTTTCTCTCCTCAGACATGTGACTTTGATCATTCACCTAAAAAAGCTTTTTTTTATTTTTCACTGTAAACCTTTGCATTCTTCCAAACAATGAGATATGTCTGGGAGTACACTAAAGACCATGAAAATAATTTGGTTTTATTAAGTTTCAGCCTTAACAGATTTTCAGCAGCTCTTGATAATTTTCCTTTTTTTTTTTTTTTTTGTCTTTTTGAGACAGAGTCTCACTATGCAATTCAGGCTGGCCTTGAGCTCACTTTTGTAGCCCAGGCTGGTCTCGAACTCGCACCGATCCTTCTGCCTCAGCCTCCCGAGTGCTGGGATTACAGGCGTGAGCCACCACGCCCGGCTTGCTCTTGATAATTTTCATGGGAAACAGTCCTAGCTGATGCTTGGACGGCAATGCCTCTCTAGCTCACGCTCCCATCACACTGGTCAGTTGACTTTTTACAGAGATGCTATGGCCTTCTTTTGTCACTAAAATGCTCTCTGTACAGACTCACAGATTCCCGTTCTATTCATCAGGTTATACACCATTACTGTCCAGCTCTAGATTTTTCCAGCGGGAGCCACTTCAAGCAAACTTTTATGCATGTTTAAAAACCTTTAATTTTAGAATCATTTTACAGAAATATTACAAAGAAAATAGAGAATTTCTGTACATCCTGCATTTATTTTCCCATTATCAACATTTTATATTATGCCTTTTTTTTTTTTTTGGTGGTACCAGGGATTGAACTTAGGACCTTGTACTTACCAGGCAAGCACTTTTCCCGCTAAGCGATCTCCCTAGCCCTTATTATGGCTCATTTGTAACAATTATCCATCACTTGGACCTCACTGCTAATTAAACTCCATGTTTTATTTGCATTTCACTAGCTTTCTTCTAATGCACCTTTTTTGTTCTGAGATCCCTTTGGGGTACTACATCAAATTTAGTCGCCCTGTGCCCTTAGCCTCTCACAGAGTTCCATAACAATTTCTCAGACTTTCCTTGGTTATGATAGATCTGATAGCTTTGCACAGTGCCCTCTGTCCTTTGATATGTAGGTACACTATTTATTTAATGAGCATTGTCTCACTTTCTGGAAAAAGAAGATCTTTTAGTCTCATTTTGTAACTATTCTAGTTCCGTTCTGGAATCTACTCTTCCTCCAAGGAGCCCTTGTTCCCTGCAACAGAAAAGGACAGTTAGGGCTGCATAGGCTCACTGATAGTGGGTTGTCAAGTGTCACTGATCCCAGGCCTATGGGGAGGCAGAGCTCAGAGGTATAGATTAGAGATATAGATGTATCTCTTGATTCACAGGGAGCCTATGGCTTTAGTCAAGCCCCACAGGGGCTTCTACAGTGATGACCAGTACCATCAATGCTTTCCCAATCCCTTGCTCACATGCCCACTTCTGCAACTAGTAGAGGTTTAGGTTGAGAATTTCTACATCATGGCCCGGCAGGATGGCTCAGTGGTCTAAAGCACCTGCTTAAGAAAGCTTAGGCAGCTGCAGGGACCACGGTTCGATCCCCGGCACCACATACTGCACCAGCCCTGCCCTCAGGGCAGGCTGAGCTGGCCATAAAAATAAATAAATAAACAAACAAAAGTTCTGAAACAAGGAAAAAAAAATTTAAAAAAAGAGAATTTCTACATCAACTTTAGTACAATGAATCGCACTGACATAAAAGTTCAAAATTTGTTTGCAGTACTGTTTTTGCCCTCTCTAGACTAAAGGGATACAGTGGTATACTAAGCTTACTAGGTGCCTAATTGGCTCTTTTTCTTCCTTTCCATTTGAATCACAAATAGATTTATTTCTGTTTAAAATAAATCTTCTGGTTTTTTTTCCCTTTTTAACTCTATGGATTGATTAATTAATTAACTTTGACTTTCTAATGACAGGAACCAGCAAATGTTCTCTTTTTTTCTGTAAAAAGTCTGATAGTAAAAGTCAGATTTCATGAACCACACAGTCTTTTTTCTATTCAGTTCTGTTGGCTTTGAAGGATAGTGCCTACAGATTGTCCATATACAAGTGCACACACTGAGTTTCAACAAAACTTTATCTATAAATATAGGCAGTGGGCGTATCTTGTCTACAGGCTGGTAGAGCCTGACTCCCGTCCTAGATCATTAAAATGATTCCCTAAACTAAAGCTGTGATAAAGGTCTTTTCAGAAACACACCGTCTGCTGCTTTATCTCTTCCCCCATGTGGCTTATTGCTATAGTTTGTGTCTAGTTGTCCCTCAGAAGCCTCATGCAGCCATGGGGAAGACTTCTGGAGTTTGTGATTAACTCACGATCCACTGGGATCGTGGGTGTGAGTGATGCTGGCGTTATGGGTGTGAGTTTTGCATGAAGCCTGGGACAGATAGCTTGAATGCAACACACAGGAGACAGACTCACTCTCTGTTGGCCATTGCTGCTGCCATGCCTCCATTTTGCTCTTGCTCTTTGGCACTACCATAAAAGGCTCCCCTCTGCCATGTGGCAGTCTCCCCTGGAGCCAGCTGAGTATGGACTGAAGCCTCCAGTAACTGTGAGCTAAGTAAATCTTTCCTTCTCTCATTTTGGGTGTTGTGTATTTGTCCCAGCAATGAGAGAAGAGAAACCGAGACACTTATTGTATTTTCTAAAGGGATTATAGCTTGTATGCCGCGTATTCTTCTGAAATGCCACTTTGCTATTCCCTCATCCAGATGGAATGTATTTTTCTACCCCCCTTGAATCTAGGTTGGTGCTGATAAATGCGAAGTGCATGTGACGCCCATGATCAGTATAGTACGACTGAAGTAGCGCTGTGCCAATTTTGGTCTTTCTTTGCCTGCCTGCCTTGGAAATGTTCATTCTGAGAGAAGCTGGGTAATAAGTTGAGATATCTACATTGCACAGAAATTCAAATTAACTACATAAAGAGAAGATAGTGGCTGAGAATAGTGATGCATGTCTGTGACCCCAGAGTTCTGTTGGCTGAGGCAAGAGGGTCATAAGTTCAAACCTTGAGTAACACAGTTACTTAGACTTTACCTGAAAAACCAAAAATAAAAATGAAGAGGGGGTAGGATGGTGCTTAGTGTGAAGGTCTGGCATTATAACCCCAGGAGAGAGAGGTGGGGAGTGCATAGACAGACAGACAGACAGACAGACGGACAGACAGATAGACAGATGGACAGAGAAAGCGGGATGAGAGAGAGAGACAGAGAGAGACAGAGATTGCGTACAAGTTCTAGGCACGAGAGTGGAGAAGCTGCTGTGGACACACCTGCCCCCACAAATGTCTCTTGAAGGCATGTAGCCTCAGTTAACTTTTCTCAGTCTTCCACCTATTTAAGCCATCTCATCTGAGGCTTCAGATACTATGGAGCACAGATGAATAGGTGAGTCATCAAACAAAGTAACTTTATTATTCCCATTATTCCATTAATTTAGGCAAGAATTGTACTATTGTTTTGACCTGTAAAACTCCCTAAAGCCTTTGGGTTTGATCCTCAGACTTCTGGGAAGTGGTAGTATCACTAAGAGGCAGGCCTAGTGGAGGAACTTGGGCCATTATGGGAGCATCTTCTAGAGGGACTGTGGGACCTCAGCCTCTTCCTTCCTCTCTCACTGCTTTGTACCTGCCAATAAGGTTTGGTTTTCCTCAGTCACATGTTCCTGCTTTAATGAACTTCCTTGTCAGAGGCCTCAGATAACACAGTCAGCCCACCAGGAACTGAGCCCTCTCATGTGAGCCAAACATCACTTTTTCTCTTCATAAGTTCATTATCTCAGGTATCTGTCTTAGGGATGGGCAGCTAACTAGCACAGCTTGTTATGTAGTAATATACAGTGGAGAAACTGCCCCCGTCCTCCTTACTATTTCCAGCACCACTGTTTCAGTATCCTAGGGCTGGTGCAACAAAAATTAAATGGCTTAACCACTAGAAATGTATTGCCTTATGGAACTCTGTGTGTGTCTGTGCGTAAAGGGGGGATAACAGAAAGTAAACCTAGGGCCTTTCCCTTGCCATGTGGGGCTGTCCTGCTGAGCTGTATCCCTGGCTCTGTCTTATGGAAACTGTAAGTTAAAGAGTTTTCAGAGTTGGTTTCTTCTGAGAGCTCTGAGGGAAGGTTCTACTCTAAGCTTCTCCTCTTGACTTATTCGTAGCTATCTTTATGTGACTTTTCACATGATCTTCTTTGTGTTTGTCTTTGTGTTGAAATACCCCCTTCCTGAAGACACAAGTCACACTGACTCAGAACCCATCTGAATGACTTCATTTTAGCTTGTTTGCCTCTATCATGAGTATATCTCCAAATAAGGTCACCTCCTGATGTCCTAGGGATTTGGGGGAACACAGTTCAACTTATGGCAACAATTTCTGGAGCTATTGAATTTTATTTAATCTTCCTGCCTGGTATGCAAACTAAACAGATTGATACTTTCTGTATTTTTCTTCCTTTTATTGATTTATCTTTTCAAAATATTGATTGCTTTTAATGTAAAAGCACAAAAAGTTCGTGGATGTGGTTTGAGGTTTCACATCTGTAGGAAGCTAACATTTTTGTGCACTCTCTAAAAAGATTATAGAGTATCATTTGAGTGATATGAAAAAACTCCTCCCTGCTCTAACTAGAGGCCTATGTTCAGCTGGGTTGTTCATATACTTCAACCAAAACAACAGATGGAAAGGCCAGCCAAATAGTTCAGCAGACTGAACTGCATACTTAGGCAGAGCACAGTGGCCTGGATTTGATCCCAGGCATGTCATGCTGGCCTCACCCCCAGGATGGCAATTGAGACTGGGCATGGTGGCATGTGCCTGTAATCCCAGTGCTTGGGAGGCTGAAAACAGGAGAATCACTATGAGTCTGATCTATGTCGTGAGATCCTGTATCCTTAGACCCTACATTAAAAATTAAAAAAATAAAAAACAACATTAAAAAACAAAAAAGCAGACTGAAATGTGTGGAGCACAGAAGACTTGGTGTGATAGTTTTCTTCTATTAAGACAGAAGTTAAGGAGATTTGAAAAAATTAAAAGTAATGCCTTTCTTTTTTGTTCATTTTTTTACTGTTTAAAAATATATAATTATTTTAGTGCAAACTGTATTAGTATCAACATATAAAAGCTTTTTAAAATTTAAATTTATTTTTATTGACACAAAGACTAAAAACTATGCACAATCATGGGGCACTGTGAGTGTTGAATACATACATGCATTGTGAAATGTTTAAATCAGTTTAAACTTATTTATCTTCTCAAATACTTGTCATTGTTTTGTGGTAAAAATGTTTGAGCTTCTTTATTCTTGCTTTGTGAAACAGATAGCACATACTTCTTATTTAGAGTTGCCCTATGTACAACAGAACTTCCTAACTTCCTACTACTAAGTGGAAATTAGGACGTATAGATTGGCCTTTCCTCACCCCTCACTCACTCTGCCTATAGGCTCCCCCTCTTTGCTTTACTCAGTTAATGATACTGTTGTGGTATGTATTGTGGTTTCATAATGTCAAGGGAGGAAGTTGCAAGCCAAAAAGGGGAAGCTGGCAGATATTTATTGGAAAGAAAAGAGGAAAGGGAAGGAGAAAGATAAGGGGAGAGGAAGAGGAAAAAGAAGGAAGAGAAGGTGAAGGAGAAGGAAAAGGAGGGGAAGGTGAAAGAAAGGAGGAGGAGGCGAAGAAGGAGGAGAAGGGAAAGGACAAAAAGGAAGAGGAAGAGGAGAAGGAAGAGAAAGAGAAGGAGGAGGAGGAAAAGGAGAGGAAAAAGGGGGTACCAAGGTCCAGGAGAGGTCCTGAGCGGTGGCTGCATGATTCCTTGGTCCAGCTAGTCATAGATAAGCAGAGCACAGAATTTTCCCCCATGTCCAGCGGGCAGCTCTCTCAGGTGGCTCTGCAGATCTGAAATGACCAAGTGGAACTTAGGGCCTATAAGCCAGTTCTCCAACACACAGAGCTTAAAGGAAACTGCAATTTTAGAAAAAAAAAAACAAAACAAACAGTTGTTATTTTCCACTTCAAGTTCTAGGAACTTAGTAGAAAGAGACTGTACTCCCTGAGTGGGAGGTCTTTCATGCTGCCCGAGTTTATCCTTGGTGCGAAGCCCCAGTTCTGCACTGACTCTCTCGTAGGCCCCAACACTCCATGATTGCTTATTAATTTCTACCTAAGTCAGCAGTCTAAAAATAATATGACTGGAAGATACTCCTTATCAATTCCTAAAAAAATTTCTCACTCTATTTTATAACCACACAATTTTTAACATGCACATACACAATAGTCTATTTAATCCATTTCCTATTGAGATATTTAGGAACTTTCAATGTTTTGCAATGACAAAGAATGCTTCAATTAATGATCATGTGCACTTTCACATTCTTTGAGGTGTATTTATAGAGAAAATTCCAAGGCATAAGATTTGGGGCTCAGAAGGCAAAGCATATGTAGTTTTATAGCTATTGTGAAATCTATTAGAATTGCATGTCATTTTTTCATTTCTGCCAACAGTGTGTGAAAGTTCTTATTTTACAGTCTCTCTAATAGGATATTGTCAATATTTTAAGCTTTTACCAATCTCTTGGGTGAGAAAAAGTACCTAAGTATGGTTTAAATTTTAATCTCCATGAGCTAACTTGAGTATCTTTTCCTGTGATTAAAATCTGTTTAAGAATCCCAGCTACTGGAGAGGCTCAGGCAAGAGGATCCCTGCAAATTCAAGGCCAGCCTGGGCAACTTAGTGAGACCCTATCTGAAAACAAAGAAACAATCCAAACCAGGGTGGGGATGTAGTTCAGTGGTGCAGGGTTTGCCTAGCATGTTTGAGACCATGGCCAGCCCTGAGAAAAAGAGGGTGGTGAGAGAGAAACAGCAAAAAAGAAAGGAAAGAAAAAAAAGAAAAGAAAAGAAAAGAAAAATTCATCATTTTTTTGTTTAATTTTTGTTGTAGTATTTGTTTTTTTTGGGGGGGGGACTGGGGTCGTTGTAGTATTTGTTTGTTTATGTTTTGTTTGGATACCTTCTGCCGTATGCCAAAAAAGTACATAGTTAAAATTTTCAATCTTTTATTGTAGTTCCAGTTTGAATCACAATTAGAAAGTTTGTGCACAAAATTATAGAGTAAGCCTTAATACTTTCTTGCTTTACTTGTAGTTTTATTACATTCAGATCATTGATTAATTTTAATTCTATTCTTGCATGTGGTATAAGAAATAAATTTAACTTTGTCCTTTTACAACATCTATCTGATTGTGCCAGTACTACTTTTAATAACCTATCTTCGCCTCGATGTTGTGGCATGTCATTTTTATCATATATTCGATTTGCACAAGATACTGATTCTACTCCTAGGTTTTCGCCCTCACTGGTGTGGTCATTTCTTCATGCACCACTGCACTGTTTCAACGGTTGTGACTTCATGATATAATAAAATCTGCAGGTAGGCCACTTTCACAGCTCTTCTTTTTCAGCATTTCCTAGTTCCAGCGCTGCATCTTTATTACTTAGGGAAAGTTGGTATCTTGATGCTGGAATGTCCATACAGAGTAAGCTGAGAAGGGTCACTTATGTCTCCCAGTGTTACGCACATAGAGTTTTTTGTATTGTTTTAGGGAAGGGTCTACAGAGTGTTAAGGGTCTCACTACTAGATTGCACTCATAATGATTTGCCTGTGTACAGCCTCCCAAGAGTTGGGATTACAGGTGCGCATCACCACACCCAGCCTCAATTGCCATTTCAGTGCACCCTGGGGGGCAGGGCTGGCATGGCAGGCCCAGGGATTGAACCCAAGGCCCCTGTGTCTGCTTGCAGGCACTTTCATCAGCTGAGCTATTTGGCTGGCTCTTACTCACATAGATCTTAAACAGTATTTGTTGACTTTATTTCTAAGTTTTTTGTGGCTTATTTCTTTGTTAAATTCTGTTTACTTATGTTGTAAATCAAGTTTTCTTCTGTTGTTCTTCTATTTAAATATTCTATCTATGTTATCCACTAATTTTTATACCACTATTATATCTTGTTTCATTGTATGAATTAGTGTTATCATTAATTGTCTAGCATTTCCAGGTATTATATACAATCATCTGAAAATATACTGTATTTATTCTCATGGCTATAATAGTTTCATCTTGTCTGGTTGCATTAATAACTCTAATATGACATTAGACAGCAATAAAAATAGCATTATTCCCTCCTTGATCCTGATCTCAGTCTGAATGCACCTAGTGTATCCTAATTAAGTAATATTCTTGATTCAGGGTATGCATGCATCTGCTTATGTCCAGGGTATATCAATATAGATATGTGTAGGCATGTGTGTGTAGATGTGTGTGTGTGTGTGTGTGTGCGCGCACGCGCACTTATTTTAGGACTGATCTTAGCACTTTGTCGGTAGCATGTGACTTTTCCAGGAATTCCTTCTTGGAGCACAGCCCTCCCTTCCTTGGCCTCGGAGCCCGTGTTTACCATCGTAGCCTGCTGTGTCTGTGACAGCTGCTTGCTGTTTAATACAAATTGGTGAAGGTGCAAAGGGAAAATGGCTGAGCTCCTTGGGATGCACATCTCCACCTATTTATCCCAGTCATTGTCTTGGAATTTTCTCTTTCTCGACTTTATTTCTTTTGAATTCTGATTATAACTAAATTTTCCTACCCTCATGTGTGTCTTTCTGAGGAGTTGTAAAGTTCTCTAAGCTGGTTTTATTCATACTCTACTTCAGTCATCTTTCAGTTTTGTCCCTTCTTTTTTTTTTTTTTTCTTTAGGGACCAGGGTTTGAACTCATGACCTTGCACTTGCCAGACAAGTACGTGTGCCACAGATCTATCTCTCTGGCCCAGTTTTGTCTCTCTTTACTGCTTTTTTTTTCTGAACAATTACAGACTTACTTTGTCTCTCTTCTTACTGCCTCAAATGGAACTCAAGGCTTCTGCAGCACTTTTAAAAGTTTTTTAAATTTAGAAACAGTGTTCCTAAGGCAATTTTCCTGCCCCTGCCTCCCAGACATTGTACTTTGTTATTTAAAAAGAACACCTTTTTTTTATCATGTCATGGAATTTAGGTGAGAAGAGGACTCTCAACTGCAACCATGATGTGATATCTGGTTTATGTTTTTCATGTAGGCCAATCCATTCCTTTTTTCGCAGGACATTTCCAGCTGCAGTATGGAAAGCCTGGTGTCTCTGTCAAATAGACAGTTGGGGTCCCCATTCGGTAATACTCTCTCCTATGTCCCCATGCACCCAATGGAGGACAGTTCAAACAACTCACGTGATAGGTACAGTAGAAAGTTTTGATAGAAACTTTTTTTTTCTGTCTAAGAAAGAAGGGGAAAAATAGATATGGAAGAGTAGAAAAACCTAGATAGAGGATATGTACCCAAGAGCACTAAGATAGCATGAAATTCAAAGCAGCTATGTCATAATTACTGCCATTAGGCTATTCAGATAGAAACACAATTTTGATTTTTTCATCATATGGAAGTAGGAATAGTTAATGCTTATATTGTTTGATCAATTTTTCACACCTGCACCTGGAAATCTGAGCAACTATTTTGAAGATAACAATATGCAATATAGTAACTCCTGTTAATTTCCTACCATCTTGTTTTGAAATTCTGTATCATTTTCATTATTTGTCTCTTTAAAATAAAAATAATAGCATTACCAATTGGAGAAGGAAGGAAAGTGGCATATTTATCTTACAAGACATACATCATAATCAATCTGAGTATTATTTTATATCTAGGTACACAATGTTGTCACAGCTTATATCAGGATATATATTTCTTTTACTTGTGCTAAACGTGGGTTTAGCATTTTAATGTTTTTGTATGTAGGAAACCAACAGTATTAAGAGAAAAATCTACTGTATAGATTCATTGTGCATTTTCAGCTTATTAAAATTATAGAAAACCCTGGAAGATACAAAAAAACAAAACAAAACAAAAAAAAAAAACGAATGTTTTGTTATACAGGTCTTGCTTTGACTTGCCCTTGATCACCCAGCAAGAAAAAAAAAAAAAAGCTTAATTACAATGCATGAAACACAGAGCTAGATTGGTGAGATGAGCTGTAGGAGGCTTAGATCAATAGCCTCCAATCTTGCAAGCTTCACTGGTGGCCCACTGCAATTGCAGAACATTTGACTGTATGCATCTGCTTCCTCTTAGTCCAAAGAGAAGAATTTTCTTTTCGTTTCTTCTTTTTTTTTTTCCTTTTCTTTTTTTTCTTCTTAGCAACATCAGTAGGGAGGAGGGTCATGCCCACACACTGTGCTCTGTAGAACTATTGTGAGGACAATATGCAATGTGTCAACATTTAAAATAAGGAAGAGGAAAAGAAAAAAAAAAGTAATGTTGATTGAATGTGTGAATGTTTAATTGTTTGATCATTCTTATATACCTATATGTATTAATCTAAACTTATCTGATGATGAAAATATGTAATATAGCCATTGTTAAATTTATACAATAAAAATATTAAATAAAAAATTAAAATTATAGAAAAGCTTTATTTTTGCAACATACAGTAATTCACATAACTGCTTATCGAGGAGGACAAAAGGAAGAAGATGCTGCCACCATGCAAATTAGGAATTAAGTTCATTTCAGTATTTGTTTTGCTCTACAGAATTTAATTTGATGGTAATAGTCTACACGTATGGTTCCTGGGTTTTTTCAACCAAGCATGATTTAATGATGTGAAAGTATGGACAAACCAATGTCAGAATAGCTGTGTTCAAGGCTAAAATTATGGACAACATAAGGTGCCTTAGTGGCTGTTCTCCGTCTTCTCTGGGCCGTGTCCTCCTGTTGGCTCCCCTGTCTTCTCATCATTTGCCCAGCCTGGATGACGTCATCCATTTTTGTTCTTCCACGATGATATCTCTCATGCAGGACTGATTTCTGAGCCAATGTCAGTATCAGACAATAAGAGCTGAAGATCACCCAAGAGTTCTTGCAGGTAATGACAACAACTGAGAAATAGATCCATCAACCAAACTAAACAAATCAAATCAAGTAGTTCTCAGGGTCTATGGGAAAGGAAAAGAAGGATGTGGGCCATAGACACCATGGAAATGCTATCCAGGCCTACCATGTGATTGCGCACTTTGGCCAGTATGGCATGCATTTTATTCTCCTAAGGATTTGTGGAAGCTAAACTTTCATGGTTAGCTGAATCAATTGGGAAAATAAATTAAGCAAAGCTTTTTGAGGTAGTATTACCATGCTGAGGAACACAAAATGTGGTTAAGATGGCAGAGT
This sequence comes from Myocastor coypus, assembly GCA_004027025.1. Classification (NCBI taxonomy): domain Eukaryota; kingdom Metazoa; phylum Chordata; class Mammalia; order Rodentia; family Myocastoridae; genus Myocastor; species Myocastor coypus. The sequence continues at coordinate 51,797 of PVJA010010752.1, forward strand.
AAACTGAGTTAGGTGGTAACACCAAGTGTGTTAAGAAGCATTCAGGATGATCCGAAAACAGGTCAGAGAGTGGCTCAAGTTTGGTGTGTGAAGGATATTACTACATTGTAGTGGTTTGAGAGCATCTTCAAAGACATCGTTGTTAAAATGGCTAAAAGCCCCAGGATGGTGCTGTTCAGAGGTGGTAGAATGGTGAAGAGGTAAAGCTTAGTAAGAGACTTCCAGGTCATAGGGGGCATGCCCTCAACAAGGACAGTGGAATTGGCCTCCATCTCATTTTCTTCTTTGTGTTCTGGCATTGAGCTGAATAGTTCTGATCTGCTGTGTGCCTGCACCACTATAGGTTGCTTTATCATAGGCCCCCAAACAGCAGGGTAACTGACCAGGAACTAAAGCTTCCAAAATTGTGAGTCAAAATAAGCATCTTTGCCTAAAGTGATTGTCTCAGGTGTCTGTCATACTGATGGAAAGCTGACAACACAGCTGTGTGCAAGAACAAAGTACATCCTGAACCTTAATGCTGTGGAGTGCAATCAGTGACATGGATAATACCAAGCGAAGGTCACAGCCCACGTTACAGCTTGGCTCTTCTCATAATATTGATATCAAAATTCTAAAATATTGATACTAACATTAAAGAGTTCATGTGCTTTTGTCTTTGTATTGCTTAATAGAAAAGAAAGATCTAAGCTTATGGAAGTAAGAGCCTTATAATGAAAAGAACACTTAAAATTTTGCTACCAGCTACATTTAAAAATGCATCAGGCACTTGTTGTAAGGTGAATATGCCATTTTCCTTCAGTTTTTCCAATTGGTAATGCTACTATTTGTACTGTTCGTACCAAAATATAAAAATGATCATTGAAATGGTCATTTAGTTTGAAAAACTTTGCAAGGGCTGCTGTAATAATCATTCATGATGATAGCTATTGAGGGCTTAGGCTACCAGCAAGCTAACAATTTAATTTATGCTTGCAGGTCAATCCCCAAAGACATAAAAAACTGAGTGGATGTGAGGATAGATCGAAAAAGACATTTAAGACAAAAGTTTATATATTAGTGAGAAGATAATGACACAAGCACACAAATAACTTTTCATGGGCCGGGCACTTCTCTAAGCGCAGTGTATACACAAGCAGGTTTTTTTTTTTAAGTACTGTTCAGGTAGAGTGAATATTTGGATTAAAACATGATAGGTGATATAATCAAGTTATTCAATAACAGCAGGTTACATAAGTAAAAAAGGAGGCTCTCAGAGCCCAACTCTCCATGTTTTGAGACCAGACATGACCAGGAATATTTATGGAGCTTCTAAGTAGGGAGTGAGACAGAAAGACAGATAATTCAATACTCCGTGATCACTGCTGTGTCAGACTGTTTAGGAGGACAGAGCTGAGGGAGTGATGATTTCTGCGTGGGGGAGGGGAACACAACCTTGCAGAAGAAATGACACCAAAGAAGGCGCTGCATAAATATGGAGCTGCTTTAGCATCCTGGAATTGTGTATAAAGAAATTAAGGAAACAGAATCTCTTGGAGGCACTTCTTTGAAATAGAAATATTTTGAAACAGGTTTCTCGTGGAGTGTGTGTGCAAATCAGATGACATTTTCTAGTCTGTGTGTAAGACCTGATATCCACACCAGGCTGCAAGAGAGGTTGTGGCTCTTGGCTCATCTCTGCTGTGCTGTGGAGTCCACGCTGGCTGAAACACGCGTGTCCTTACCAACGTCAGTTCCTTTGCTTCGTAAACCTTAGGTGGTTATTGCACTTAGCAAATCATACAATTTGATTAAGCACTTAGTCAGCTGCACTTACAATTATGCCAGCTGTAATTAGAATATTAATTGACTGTTATAGAAAGCAATGAAATGTGAATTCTAAGATTTTTACCCCTTGAAAGTACAAATGAATGCTTTGAAAAGACTCATTGAAGGATAAGCACAGAATAAAATGTTGTTCATTTATGTCTATAGAACAATAAACATTTGGGGAAAGGACTATAAAATTAAGATTCTGAACTCAGATTGGACCAATATTGCACTTACCTGCTCATGAATAACTTTAAAGTGTCTTCCAGTATTTAAAAAACAAACAAACAAACAAACTGGAAATCACTGATTATGCATGTGTGGTGTGATTCAGATAAGGAAAATACAGAACTTCAGAATTTCTATATGCAAAGAAATAGTTATGACCCTGTGTCTTAGTTACTTTTCTCTTGTTGCTGGGACAAATACCTGACACCCAAAATGAAGGAAGGAAAAGTTTATTTAACTCACAGTTCATGAAGGTTTCAGTTCATATTTGGCCAGCCCTAAGGCTGAGTGGCACATGGCAGAGAGCAGCAGTTCATGGTAGCAGAACAGCAACAATCAGGACAGAGGCAATCGACCAACGGGGGCAGCAGACAGCAACAGTTTTGCTCTGTCTCTCTGTCTCTCTTTATATTACATTCAGGCCCTCTGCCTCAGCCTATCCACCTTAGGCTACACCCATAATCCCAGAAGTACTTAAAACACATAATCCCAGGGATCATGAATCAAGTCTCAAACTCTAGATCAGTACTAAATCACATAATCCCAGTGACTCATGAGTCAAGTCTCAATCTATAGAAGTCCCCACCCATGACTGCATGAGGCTTTGGAGGGACAACTAGACATAAACCATAACACCCTATATCAGTGAATGCAGCTTTATAGACTGTATTCATGTATTTAAAAATTTATTTCCATATAGTTAGATAGAAGGAATGAGTACTATTATTCTATAGAAAAATAGCATGAGTATAATCTATAACAGAATATTATATGTTTTATAAATTATTACAAGAAAGGAGTTTGAAGGTTTCTGACACAAAAAATAATAAATGTTTAAGGAAATGAAAATGGTACTTACCCTCAGCTAATCCTCACATATTAGATGTTTGTGTATACATAATAACACTGCACTCCACAAATAGGTATAACTTGAATTTTAAAAATTTGTAAATGTGAGGTCCCATTGAATCCAGCTATCCCTGTCCTGAGTATTTTTCTAGAAGAACTGAAATCATAACACCACAGTGATATAGGTGAACTCATGTTTATAGCAGCACAATTTGTCATAGCTAAATCTTGGAAACAACCCAAATGCCCATCAGCTGAGGAATAATAGATAGAGGAAGATGTGGTATTTCTACACAGTGGAATATTACCCAGCTATAAAAAGATAATCTCAAAGCTTCTATAGGTAAGTGAATGCAACTAACTAGAGAACATACACATAAGTAAGGTAAAGCAGACCTACATTGGCCTCTCTAGTGTAAGAACTTGAAAACGCAAATTAAATCTGAAAGGTAAAATAGATACTGTGAAAGCGAAAGAAACTGTCCAAAAGGAAGGAATAACTGGGATGAGGAAAAAGACAAAAAAAAAAATACAAGCAAGGGAAAAATACATATATGACAACTTGGATAAGTATGTTGCTGATTTCTGCTGGTCTTTTGAAAGGAGCAGTTAATGTTTACATTTTTTTCTCTTCTCATTTTTTTTAAGTTTCCTATAGAATTTTCATCAATTTTAGCTGCTTATATCTAGTAATCTAAATGAATTATTTGTGGCTGAGACCAATTTACAATTTGATTTTATTTTAAAGAGCATAAACAAAAACAAAAGCATAAATATATAGCAAAAATAATGACAGCAACAGAATAACACTCAACAATATATATGGCATAGATTTTTTAAACAAGAACAGCAAGTTGACAATGGTTGTCATATTATGTATTCTTGTTGTCAAATCTGTTGCTCAGATTAACAAATACAGTATGCAAGATTGGGCAAATAATTGAACATTAACACTGGCTTTTAATGTACCTTAATTTTTTCTTATCCTTACTCTTTTTCAAAATTTATTTCAAAGGAAGTTATGATAATAATGGATAAGATATTAGAAATGATATACATTCAGAAGAACAAGATGAGAAGGATTCAACCATTGTTTTTGCATTATTTTCAAATAACTGATGGAAATAGTACAGTCACAGCAGCTATCTTGCGTATATACTTAAGATATTTTTTCCCCTTCCTTTTTTCCTATATTTTTTCCTTTCTTTTATCTTCATTGTTTGTTCCTTATGTTCAGTTTCTTTCTGTTTTCTTATATCTACCTTACCTTTGAGATGTTATTCATTCCTTAAGGTCCTTACACGAGGGAGTTAATATGAAATTTACACAGGTGAGTCTGGTTTATTTAAATTATGAATCTGACTTGTAGTTGCATCTCTTTACCTAAAAAAACCTCAAGTTTGCCTTTCTCTATAAAGAAGTAATACACCACTGTATAAAATACCACATCTTTTCCATCCATTCCAAAGGTGATGGACATTTTGGCTGTTTCCAAGAGTTGGACATGTCAAATTATACAGCTATAAACATAGGTGCATATATATCACCGTAGTATGATGTATTTAGTTCTTTTAGGCAAATAACCAAAAGGGGGTTATTTGGTTGAATTGGATTTCCAGTTTTAGTTTGTTCAACAGTCTCCACACTGACTTCTATAGTGTTTGTACCAGTCTACATTCCCGCCAGGAGTGAAGCAGAATTCCTCTCTCCCCATAGCTTCTCCAGCATTTGTTATTAGTTGATTTATTTATGACAGTCATTCTTTCTGGGGCAGGATTGTATGTTAATGTTTTCATTTGCATTTCTTGAAGACCAGTGCTTTGTTTTTTTTTTTTTTTTTTTTTTTTTTTTTTTTTTTTTTTTTTTTTTTTTTTTTTTTTTTTTTTTTTTTTTTTTTTT
>PVJA010010753.1:9333-56669 GCA_004027025.1 Myocastor coypus
TTTTTTTTTTTTTTTTTTTTTTTTTTTTTTTTTTTTTTTTTTTTTTTTTTTTTTTTTTGTCTTTTTAAGACAGGGTCTCACTATGCAGTTGAGGCTGGTCCTGAGCTCACTTTTGTAGCCCAGGCTGGTCTCGAACTCGCATCAATCCTCCTGCCTCAGCCTCCCGAGTGCTGGGATTACAGGCGTGCGCCACCACGCCTGGCTAATAATCTTATTTTAATTGTTTTGTATTTAGTAAATATTTACTAATCAAGTTATATAATTAATTAATTTTTTGTTGAATTCTTAAAGAAAACCTTGTGCTCCAGGTTGAAATAATCATGTTTGGAAATCTCAATGTTCATTTCAATGAGTACCTTTGAGTTCTGTGGACGGTGTCTGCCATTTATTAGAAATCCAGTTTTCTGTGGGAGAAAATGCATGGATGATGCTGGTTTCTTGAGAGACAATGACAGTGCAGAAAGTGTACCTCCAAGATGCAGGAGCAAGGCCGGCCGGGTCCACTCCAGGATGCTGCAACAGTGGAAAGACCGTAGGCCTGGAGGTTCCTGTGTGTACCAACAGGAACTAGAGTGGAAGAGGCAGGACACGGGGACCAGGCTTGGACAGCTGGAGTCCAGCACCTGTCCTGACATGGCTTGAAGGTAGGCTTTCCTGGATGGAGGCACTGTCGCAGCCCAGGGCTCGGTCTCCCTCCACCCTCAGAGGCAGGATGTGGGGGCCTGGCCTCTCTGAGGCCAGTGTTGCAGATCAATGACTCCACATCCTCCACGAATGAGCTCAGGCTGTGAAACTGTCCAAAAGCTAGAGCAGAGGTCCCTGGAGAGGAGTGGGAAGGCTGCCGGGGACAGCCACATCGACGCACTGCTGATCACACCAATCCCATTGTCTGCATGGCTGTCAAAGAAGGCAAAACACTGGTACTCTGCAGGAGCAAGGGCAGATGCTAGCGCTTCTGAGGTTGGACTCAGCAGCTTGGTTGAGACTCTCCATGTGCAGTGATTGGTAGGACTGGGCCAGGGTCCCACAGCACAGGCTACTGAATGCTGCAGTGTGGCGCAAACTGTCTTGTGTGATGCATACTTGGTGATGAGAGAAGAGCATGCTCAGGGTACTGGGCCATGTGGTGGATTCAAAAGAGCGATTTCTGAGGAGCTATGCAGTGGTTTTCAAGCTTCCAGCTGGACCTACTTGCACAGGGATTCAGAGTGCAGCGAAGTCACAGCAGTGCAAGACACTGCTCTCCTGGCCCCGGCAGCTCTGTCACGGATAGCTGCAGGTCCCAGTTCACTGATTTTCCTGAATATACAACTACATATAACTTCCAAATAAATTTAAGTAGGGAAAAAAGATGATTTCTGTTTTACTAGGTGTTTTCCTGACTCAGTCTCCCTGATGGCAAATGGCACTAAAAGGACCCTTAAGTCTTGCCAAAAAAAAGAATCCTATTAATATCAGGTAAGTAGGATTTGCATTCTGAAAAGAATCACTGTCCACTGAAATGCTCTAACTACTATTCTCCTGCATTGTTTGTTGACTTCCAGACTAATTGACCCCTGGGGCTCTAAATGCCTCTTGGCTCATTAGAGCAACACTTGTATTAATGGGCCCACCCAGCAGAGGGTTGTCTCTGCTGCCAGAGGATTTCTGCCAGGTGAGCCCAGTCAGCTTTCCCAGCATCAATCTGTAGTCCTAAACCAGCAGTACTGAACATTCATTTCCCATGCGCACATGTTTCAAATGGAGAATTAATAAGATGGCCCAATTTGCTGGAACTCTATCCACTATATCATAAGGGAACACACTTTAACTGTCAGAGAGGTTGGTACTCTTCATGCTCCAGTGGGAGACCTCTGAGAGCTTGCTCTTAGCACGAGGAACTCATCCTGTAGGAAATAGGAGCAGGGCCTAATAACACTTTTGGTAAAGACTGAATAATACATGCTTGTACTGGGTAATCTGATTGCTTTGCATATTTTCTTCATGAGATGAATACATGGTCAGAGGGTTACCACAAAAGTCAGAGGGCTGGTACAGAGTGAAGAGGTCTAGCGTATTGTAATTGTGTTATCATACAGTACACAAGGCCAGAACATTTTAGTTTGAAACCACCTTTATGTGCCATTTCAATGAGGGAGGTAATTTTTGTCTGGGATATGGCACCTTAAACTTCAGGGACTGGTGGCCCTCTGAGCGAAGCCCCTTTGGAACTCAAAGGTTTCACCCCAACAGCATTCTATGAACTTAAAATATTTTATTTTTTGAGTGTCCAACTTCAGCAAAGTCTGTTGCTTGAACTCTGACTCATTTCACCAAAGAACACAATTGCATACCGAGCAAGTCCCGTTCAGAAATGGCTCACATGGGCCCTAAGGTAGGCTGTCTAGGGCTTCGGGAGTCACCCTGCAGGTGACTCCTCTCATTCTTCTGTCTGCTCTCCCCACCAAGACTGAGGCCCTGGCTAGAGACTGGAGGGTGCGTTTTCTAGCTGGGTCTTCTTCTGCCGCCCTGTTAGTAAAACTCTGACTTCCTCAGGGGAGAAAAACAAGCGCTCAAGTGCCATTACCTTCCAATTCAATCATCCATTTCATTAAACTGAAAGAGAAAAACAGTTCCCTTAAGAGTTTCCATAACAATATCGAAAACAAAAGGAAGTTATTCTTAAGGGTATTTTATCTCTTCACTCTCCAGAAGCATCTTTACATCCCTGATTTGAAGAATGAAATTTGCACCCCCTAAGCAATCTCCAGAGAAACCATCGTCAAGCATTTGCAGGCATCACGGGATTTCTTGGAGTGAACCCCTCAGGCAGGAAAGCGGAATGCTAGGTGAGCGTAACTCTGCTGTCGGCAGCGAACTCCCAAGTGTCAGGGCCCAGCGGCGCGCTTCTGACCTTCCTTTGCCAACCACAATTGTCTCCTCTGGAGCTGTGGGGTCCTTCCTGGTCTCCACGGAGAGCCTCTGGTACCATTTTCCTGGAAGGTCACACGTTCGAGGATGTTCCCGACATGCCCCGTCAGATAAATTGCCCTAATTTGTGTTTCTGGAAAATGTGATAAAGCTACATAATGCAGTGCTCTACTATTGGGAACTCGGAGAGAGAGAGAACATAGGCCAGTATTTGCCTACTGAGCCTTAAGGAAACAACACAAACATTTGCTTGATTTCCAAATTTCCTGATATTAGTGAAAGTGCTTTCAGGTCAAGACCCGACTTTAACAGTCGATAGAATTAAAGAATGCTTCTCCTCTCACTAAATATGTCCCCACTGTTTATTAGGACAAAGCTTCCTCCCACACGGAGTTGGCCGAATAGCACAATAAACGCCTTCTGCCCCATTACCTGTATGCATCAGGGACTTAACCTCATGCCAAGTGGGCATGGCCTCTATCTTTTTAAAGAGATTTGAAGACCTTGATACACTTCTCTCTTGAATAATTCAATATATATTATTAACTCCTGGCAAACCAATACCAGTACAGGGAAAAGATAGACTCCGCAGCAGGCTGTATGCATAACTCACAGAATTCCAGCCAGTTTAGAGAGCAGAGCGAGACAGCCACTAGAATACTGATGGAAAGTCGTGGAAGTTGAGTTTCCACATCACAATGTGAATCTTTTGATATTGTCTTTGAACCATATTCAAAGTACTTCGCTCAGGTCTGAATGATATCTTTGGCCAGACAATTGCAATGAATTTATTTATTTATTTATTTATTTATTTATTTATTTATTTATTGGCTTAGCGTATGTAGTGCGCAGCTCAGACTCATAGTGATTCTCCTGTTTTCAGCCTCCCAAGTGTGGGAGGCACGCACCACCACACCCAGTCTCAATCGTTGTCTCAGTGGGACCCACAGGCAGAGCCAGCACGGCATGCTGGGGATTGAGCCCCAGTCACTACATCTGCCTAAACAGGTACTTTAATCCACCGAGCTATCTGGCCAGCTCTTACAGTGAAATTTAAAGCTGTGTAGCATGTGCTCCTCAGCAGTCTGCGATCATGCGATGTGTGCACATGCGCACCACAGTGTGCAGAACTTAGCGGCCCCTATGCTCCGCTTCCGTCCTCTCTGGGAGGATGGACACCCTTCCTAGCAGGGTTGTGATGAGAGGGACTTAATCTCATAGTGTTGTCACCCTTCATACTTCCTGGAGCTCCTGGAGAGTTTTTCAGTTCTGTGAATTAATTTTTCTACTTGGTTATAAACTACTAATTACTATGATATTCAGCTTCAAATTAGATAAGCAAAAAATAGATAAGCAATATATATTCATTTCAGAATATTAGACAATATGGAAACATAACAAAATATACAAATTGGGGTCCACCAAGTTTATTATGAAAGCTATTAATAACATCATTTACATATAAATAAACACATGTAATATATGCACATAATATTTATAACATGGTAAAATCCATTTAGGACTAACAATTATTCTTGTGCATCCTTCTATGTGTTAGTTCATACAGAATTGTGTATGTGTGTGTGTGTGCGTGTGCGTGTGTGTGTGTGTGTGTGTGTGTGTGTGTGTGTGTGTGTTTCTCAGGATTGAACCTAGGGAATTTACACAAAACTACTAAGCTACCTTGCCAGCTCTTTCTTTTAATTTATTTACTTTAGGCTTTTCCTAAGTTGTTCAGGTTGAGCTAGTGCCGGATTTACAAGTATGCACCACTGCCATGCCAAGCTCAGATCAGAAATGTCTTTATGTTTGTTAGTGTCATATTTCATAGCATGCCTGTGTGCGTGCAAATATGTGTGATGTGATTTATTTGCTCATTGGCCATTAAGGGCCACTTGGGTTTTCCTCTTGTCCACAGTTTTATAAGGAATGAACCAAAATAATAATAATAATAATAATAATAATAATAATAATAATAATAATAAAAGTATGCATGTATGTGTCTCTGAAAGCCAGCCTCATAGAGGTGGAGTTCCAGTCTGGCTCACCTCGCTGTCGGTTGGCTCTGTATTCTCACCGGGCATGGCCTCTCTTGGGTCAGAGTGCAGCTCTGTTGCACGAGGGTGTGGCCACCTATAGCTGATAGCCCATCACAGTGCTCGAAGAAAGGGAGTCAGAGTCCACAGGGAGAAAAACAAGTTCCCTTTTCCTTTTTCCTATGAAAGATTCAGTATAGTTGAACTGAAACACTAAAATGGTGAGATTTTTCTACACTACCTAGATTGTTAAATCAATGAAGAAATGTATTGATAAAATACATAGAAATGCTAACGGGTACATTACAGATACTCAGTGTCACCGACTGTCATAGAAATGAAACTCCAAAGCCTGGAGGCATCTTCACACCACATTTAGAGCTGTTATTAACAGTGGATAAAGGATGGCAGACACTAACAGGGATGTACAGAAAAGGATACCTTTACACAGGTCTGGAAGCGACAGAAATCAGTATGGCCATTTTAGAAGATAATCTGAAATTTCCCAGAAGTTAAAGCCTAGGAAACATAGCTTTGTAGAATAAGCACCTGCCTGGCAAGCACAAGGTCCTGAGTTCAATCCCTGGTACTGAAAAAAGAAAGAAAGAAAGAAAGAAAGAAAGAAAGAAAGAAAGAAAGAAAGAAAGAAAGAAAGAAAGAAAAAAATGAACCTATGACTCAGCATTTCTGTATGGATATAAAACAAAGGAAATGAAACTAGCTTTTTACAGACACTCCTGCACTCCTTTTGTCAAAACACTATGGACTCAATCTCTAAGTGCTGATCCACAGTAAATAGCTAAAGAAAGCAGGGTGCACACACTCGCAATGGCATGCAACTCATCCATAGCAAAGAATGAAATCCTGTGATCTGTAGCCGTATGGTGAGTCCCACACATATGACACTGGATGAAGTGACCCAAACATGGAAAGGCACATGCACTATCTGTTTTGATCATATGTTAATCTCATAGAAATGGAGTAGAAGATTGATTGCCAGAGGGTGGGAAAGGCCTTGGGAGGCACTGTGAGAGGAGCCTGAATGGTGAGGGCATTACAGGTAATCAATGCCAGCTGCTCCTGCCCGAGAGGATGGTTGCTTACCAAGAATATGTGTGGAGAACTGCTTCCAGTGGTTATTTTATTATTATATTTTATTTATTCTTTTTTTTTAAAAAAAAAAGAATATGCAGACTGTTGCAAACTAGCCAGGGAAGAGGGTGCTGAATGTTCTTCTTTTCAGAAGCAAAGATGTTTCGAGATTATGGGAGATGACCACACAAATTCATCGCAACCCACTGTGTTCATCTATCAAAATACTATGCTACAGCCTGGAGAGATGCATTGTCATTGTGGATTAATTAAAAGAGAAAAACACAAGAAATAGTATAGGATAACAATATGGAAAAAAAGAAGAGGCTAAGTCACTGATGACCAGATCTTCCTACCTAAGACTCAAAGATTCTAGCTTCTTTTATCATGCTTTGTTTTATTTTTGACAATGATTGTCCAAAGCAACCCCAAATGTCAATTTATATGTCCATAGAGGTTTGCCATAAATTGGTCTTGGCTAAGAAGGCATGCTGCATATCCTTGAGGTTGGTATTTCCACCTTATTCTGATATTGTATTTGGACATATAGAAATCATGAGTCTTATTTTGAAATTTTAAATATGCTTACATATGCATATTGTATCATGTATAGGAAACATGTATAAATTACATCATCCTTTACCTCTCAATCAGATGCTATCACCAAAGAATTTCTATGAGGTTAGGTAAAAAAACAAAAAGCTGATGAGATTCTATTCAAAAATAGAGTGTCTTGTGAATTAGAAAGATTTTATAATGCTTTTCTCATGACTATGATTTTGAAACACATTAAAATCACATTTTAGAGAATAATTACACACACACACACACACACACACACATATATATATATATATATATATATATATATATATATATATGTCAGAGAGTAACAGATAGACATTTTACAGCAATTTTTTTAAATTTTTGTCTTTTAAAGAATACAAAATAGTGATTAAAAATAGCTTTAGAGATGATATAAAATTTCTTTAGCAGGCAGGTGCTTAAGTTGTGGCAAAATTTTTACTGAAAAAACTTACTCAAAATTCAGCAAGACTGGGTGCGGTGGTGTATGCCTGTAATCCCAGCACTTGGGAGGCTGAGGCAGGAGGATTGGTGCAAGCTCGAGACCAGCCTGGGCTACAAAAGTGAGCTCCAGGCCAGCCTGAACTGCATAGCAAGACTGTCTCAAAAAAGACAAAAAAAAAAAAAAAACAGCAAGACATGGATACCTTTGTATATTTTCAAGCCTAGTCATACTGTTATATATTTATTTAAAAAATATATTCATTTCTCTCACTATCAGGTCTTCTGTTGGTGGGAGTACTTTTACTGAGTACTGTACAAATATGGCTTTTAAATAATTATCTTCTTCACTGCTCAGACTTTTCCTCTCCTTTGTTTCCAAAATATTTTAAATGGAAATTTTCATTATTATTTGTGTTTATTTTATTTCTTCTCCTTTACTATTTCATAAATTCAAAACATATTATTTTATATAGAAACTCTAAGTGCTTAATAGCTGTGGTTCTAAAAATATATCAGGTCACAAGCCAAGGATGTGGCAAAGGGATAGAGCCCCTGCATAGCAAGGGTGAGATCCCAGAGCCTGGGTGAGCCCTGTTCTCTCTCTCTCTCTCTCTCTCTCTCTCTCTCTCTCTCTCTCTCTCTCTCTCTCTCTCTCTCTCTCTCTCTCTCTCTCTCTCTTTCTCTCTCTCTCTCCCCCTCACTCCCTCTCTCTCCCTCTCTCCCTCCAGCCCTTGCTTCCTCTCTCCTTCCCTACCTAAGTCCTTCTCCCCCTACCCCTATTTCTCTATCTTGTCCTTTACTTCTATGTCTAAGTGTACATCTATGTCTATATTTATATCCATATTCATCTATATCTAAATATCCATACCTCACTGTATAAATATATATATATATATATATATATATATATGATATATGTGATAAAAACAAGCACTTAGTTTTATTTGCATATTATTCAGTCTGTTGGTTTTTCATCAGTACATGATTACAGTACGTAATATTTCCATTCCTTGAGAGGAATTACACGTGTATGTAGCACAGTGTAATCCCCTGTTCTGTCTTCCCTCTTTTCTGCATCCTCTCTCCATGAACCTCTTGATCATTTTCCAGTGTTTGCTCGTCACTGGTTTTCTTGAGATGCCAACATCCGGGTTGCCTTGGGCTCACTACCAATACTGTGGCCCTCCTGGAGAACTGAGTGCTGGGCTAAAGATGCTGTGTCTCAAGCAAACAGAGGTGCTTGGATCTTGGGACAGAGGCCAGAGCTGAGACAAATTCTTATAATGACTAATTTTCAGGGGAGGAGATCTGGGCACACCGCACTAACTACAGTGCCCACCTACAGCATAAGCACAGGCTCTGGTGCGGCTCCGAGGGCTGCAGCTGAAGCAGCACTAACTCACTTCCCTTTGCCATGGTGCACAGCATGGAGGTTTCCTCCCCAGATTTTAATGTTTCTGAGGATGGAAGCTGCCATGTGTTTATCTTTTACCTGCAAACTTTGGACATATGGCCTTCATTTCTCTGCAGATAATCCTAAGTACATCGTTTAATTTACTGTTGACTTATATGGAGATAGAATCACTCCAGTTCACCAGTGTCTGGCACCTTCCTCCTTTGAGCTGGGAAACACATCAACAACTTGTATTCTGTTTGCCTCAACCAGATGCTCCTTGCTGGAAGGAGACAGAGGTGGGCAGCAGGCACAGCGCCGACCTTCCTCTTCTCACTCGTAATTCACTGTGATTATTCTAGAACGTTGACTGCTAAGTACTGTAGGGATTTGACTGCTTAACCAAAGCATCTCACTTTTCAGTGTTCTTATTGCTTCTCATAGGATGACTCCCCCTGCCAAGTGCAAAATTACTGATTCTCATTTCTTAACTTGTCATAGCTCATTTTCATTAATTAGAAGAAATTATGCTGGAATAATTAGAAGCTAGTAATAGAATTGTTTATATGGTGCAAAAATGTGTTGATGTAGCAACTCTGAAGGCCAGCAAATGACATCAGATGCACTGCTGTCCCCTTGTAGGTAGATCATGACATTCTTAGTGTGTGTTAACCAGAAATAGGAGGATATCAGGTACACTCAGTCCTTTAGGGAACTGATGAAATATTTTAAACCTATGCCAAGTACCAAAACGCTACAATTTTCAGGCTTGTATTTATTACATTTGTTTGCATCAAAGGTGTCCCCAGACCTAGTTTATATCCATGTTAGCATGAAATGGAGTAATCTGTCTTGAACATCCAAATTGTCAGATATATATATGGCTCCATACATGGTTTACATGTGTGTTTAAAGGATATACTGAAGTCACAGGTGAAGAAACTTGGGAAGGAAAGGAAAGCAACCAAAAGACTTGAGGAGAAGCTTTAGTGAAGAAAGGAGTCAGATCCGTGACAGAAAAACCAACATCCTGTTAATAACCCGTGGTAAATTTTCATCCTTAGCATCCAGTTTAATATGCACACATGTTATGTGTCTGCACTACCTATAGACTTTCAGACCTATAGCCTCTGCCACTTTGGAAAAAAGAGATTGCTCTTTTCAAAATCTGTGGTTTGATTTGTAAGATGCAAAACAGATCAATGCTTTGATTGACCACCGTATTTGGGATCTGCCCGAAATTGAACTGGACACCCAATAACACCTTTTATAAAACAAAAGAACTAGAAAAATCCTGTTTGCCTTGTTCCTGAGCTCACCACCACCGCTGCCCGGCACGAAGCAATACCCTGGGTGTTGGCTGTTACATTAGAGGTAGCTGCCAAATCTCAGGACATTGGAAATGTGTGTTAAATTAGGAAAATAATTGGATGTTACGTAAAGCACCAAGAGCCTGGCTGCCGAGTGCTATGTGTGGCTCTGCTGGGCCTGGGCAGGCGGGAGGAGGGGCACAGCTGTGTTTTGGAGGAAGCACGGGGGGCTTGTGAATCCTCAGAGACGTCTGCAGCACTTGCCTTTTAATTTACCAACTTGTCACCCTCCCGGTCTTGCCTTTCTGGGGTTGAGATGAAAGAAGTGAGATATAAAGGAATATTCATTTCATTTTTTAATTAAACATTTGGTTTGGGTCCAGAATACAAGAAATGTGTGTTCACGGGCACTGAAAAGATTTCAGAAAATGGAAGATGGGCTTAGGGAAGACCGCCTTTGTACATGAGGGACTTAAGCTGACTTTGCCTGCTGCAGGGGAAAAAATCTATATCATCTATAGCATATCGTGTCTGTCTGTCTGTCTGTCTGTCTGTCTGCCTGCCTGCCTGCCTGCCTGCCTGCCTGTCTGTCTGTCTGTCTGTCTGCTAACAAGGACCAGATGTCTTGTTGTATATTGTAATTACAGAATGTAAATATGAGTTGAACCCTGTTAGGTTAAAAGAAAGGTGGTGCATTGTAGTGTAAGAAATGAGTACTGGCAAGGGCAAGATCCTGAATTCAAACCGCATTCCCCCAAAAAAGAAAGAAAAAATGGCCATAAGAACTGAGTAGTGCACTATCATTTTGATCTCTGATAAAAATATACACTACCCACCTTTTGCTTCATAGCATCTTCTTGTATATTTAGGCTGTAAAGTCCTTTCTTATTGCATGCTGACAAAAGTATTGATTGCATCTATTTTTTTGCATTTTTAAGAAAATGTTTCATCAACTCAATGTATGAGCTTCGACTGGGGCTGGGAATATGGCTGAGTTTCACAGTGTATCCCGAGCCAGGTTGGCTTCTCAGGTTCTGTACCCTTCCTCCTTGGTAGCACCTGCCTGTCAATCATAAGGTTCTGAGTTCAATTCCCAGTGCCAAATAGTATATCACTTTACTCCAAAGTGCCACCATGAAATCTAGACAAAAACCACCAGGAACCGTAGCTCATGAGCTTCAGTGTGTGAGGAGACCAGCCTCGAAGCTGCGTGTGCCCCTTACAAGTCTGCACATCCTCTCCTTGGGGCAAGCCTCGCCTGATGTCCTAATCTGCTTCTATGCTTTGCAGCTGCATTCCTGAGTGTTACGAGCCTTTTTTGGGCTGTAGACACCAGGTTCCTTTAATTTGAGTACGTACTTCACAGATGTTTTCTCAGTCCAAAACTAGCTTGAAAAAATTGAATGTCATCTTCATAGAGCTGGAGTTTCTAACTTTACCGAGATCCAAATGATGCCTTTGGGTGGTTGTACCTAGAAGCTCATCATCAACCTCAGTGTTGTTGGTCATGACAAGCAGATCCTAATGAGCTATTTGTACCAAGCTAGCTGTGACAAGCTGCTACATTAGTGCGAAGGATCCTGAGTGGGAACAGGAGAGCTGTTCGGGGCTGCTGTACATCAGGCCCACTCAAAATGCAGCAGTCAACATTGGTGACTTACTGGGATAGCAACAAACAGGAAACAGTCCCCTGTGCCCACGGGGACACTGCTGTTTTCGTGCACGAAGTTAGTACTTAACATTGGGCTTCCTTTTACTTTCTCTATGTGTCACTTTGGCACTGGTCACATGCTTCTTAGAAATTTTTCGCTTAAACATTTATGAATGTGCAAACCAAGAGAATGTGTCTTTTTTAGCTTCCCAGCTCCGTTAAGGTTTGAGGAAGTTTTCAAGCTCTGGAAGTCTTCCTGCTGGCTCACCCAGGGAACGCTCTTGCTCCATCCCGCCCACCCTTCTCTGCAGTTCTTCATCCTGCCCCAGGCAACAAGCCTGAATTTACCCCTGATGCCCTTGTTGACAGGAGGGGTCCCTGCCTCTGTGCAGGCTCCTCTGAGCTCTCCTCTCTGGAGTCGTATGCCTCCCCTCTGTGAATCAAACTGTTCTCTGTTGAACAGTTGCTTACATGGCCGCTGCTTCTGGGTACAGACCTGGCTGAAATACTGAGTTGGCGCCCATAGTACTTCTGTCAACTGACGGCAGTGTGAATTGCCAATGTGCTCCTTAGGTGTGCTGTTCACCAACCAGAGCATTCACGGTCCCAACTGTTATATGTGCTAGAGCACAGATTCAACATTAAAAACATTTAAGCACTCAAAAGCAAATCAAGCACTGTACTGTAACCAAACCATTTTTCCACTGCTACTTATAATCCATACAATTTCTATGTGGAGACACAACTCAAACTTCTCCTGGGCCAGGTAAAAGCTGTACCTGGTTCCCTTGGCCTGACAAATGGCCTTTGCCTCCAGAAGAGTGGTCCTAAAGCACTCTTCTGGCCACATGTGGTCTGGACAAATATTTATCTCTTTTGTCCACCTAAACCTAAACTGTTTTCCTGACATAGGGAATACTTTGCGCTTTTTTTTGTGTGTGTGTGTGTGTGTATCTCAGAGGAAATCAGCATTTAGTAGGTGTGGATTTTGTTGTTGTTGTTTTTAGCACAATATATTTGTTGGGGGAAAGAAAGTTCCTGTCCAAGAGAGGAACAGGAAGAGGTCCTGAGCAGGTGGTCCCTAGGAAGCTATCTCTTTCAGGAACTTTCATAGAAGAAAACCATGTGGTGAGGCAGGTCTAAAGTAATGCAGAATATGAGAATTCGCTTAGGTGAGCATGAGGTGGGACAAAACTGGTCAACCAATGAGATTACAAACACCATTGCTCAGGTAAAAGTGATTAAATCCAGTACCAATGGGGAAGTGAGGCATGTAACTAGCAGGCAAAACTAGAGAAGGTCTCTTCCTATTGGGGTTTGGCTAGTGACTCTTTCAGGCTCTTTCAAGGTGATTGATACTTATTTAGCCTATCAATTCCTGATGCCCATCCTTAGGGAAGTATGTGACTGCATTGTTTACTCTTGTTTTGAGATCTGGCCCACAGCAGAGGAGTGTCTGTCTATAGTTGCAAAGTAACCTTGTCTTCCATGTCATCCTTGGGAGCCTGGCCCTGTCTAACTTGCCTACCTAAGATAAAAATGGCTGGTGTCTACTGAGGGCCTTTAGGTAGAACCTATGTAGAGTATCTCTGACTGCTAGTTCACAACTACGACCCCATTCAGTCTGAAGAAGCCAGAGCGGTTATCGCCCACGATTCCCTAATGGCAGTTTGGGTTACTTCTTCAGAGGAGTGAATGTTGTAGGCAGCTGAATTAGATAAATGTGTTTTGATACAAAGAACAAAAACTAAATGCAGAATACTTTCTGCCATGGTATTTTTCTTATGTCTCTGATTATTAAGTGCCACCAAGGAGGAAGATCATAGAACTTGAGAAGCCAACCTGCCAGAGTGGTAGAGCTTGTGAGTTACATAACAGGCTGTGACCAGCCTACAAACAAATGCACAACACAGAAATAAATAAGAGAGGCAAAAACAACAGCTGCGTTTACATTTGCAAATATCTTTTCAGAAGTACCACTGCTTACAGTTGCACACAGGAAAGGTAAATGGGAACTGAATTGCCAAAAAATCTCGACCAATGAAACCACAGGTGGAAGTGTGGAAAGGGGTTGTTTGTGAGGTTTTCTTCACCAAAACAAATGTTAAGTCATTTGCTTAAAAGACCACCTCTGATGTCTGTTTTCCTTTGTTGTTATCTGCAATTGGTTATTTAGCTTGGATCAGGAAGGAAGTTGTAGTGGTTTCACAAAAGGACACATAGGTTTCTAATTTATCTCAGCCCCAGGAGATGCTTAACACCTCAAGCAGATGAAGTGTTGAGAAACCTTTAGGAATCTAAATGTCACAGTTCTGTTGCCAGCAGCCCAAGAGCTGAGGGTGGAGCAGAGACTCCCCCTTTTCCTCCAGTCCCTGCTCCCCACCCTCTGACCTAGGCACAGAATTTGCAGATGTAAATTCACCCAGCAGGTTACCTCAGGAATTGGATCCATCCTAGTGATAGGCTTGAAGATCCCAGATGAAGGTCTTTTGGTTCTGTCTATAGTTTCCCTGAGAATGCTGGTATGGGTAACTCTCCTAGAATGGGCATAAGTGTCCAGAGGAAATGCCTTGAAGATAGTTCTCCATAATAGTCTTCTGTGAATATCTGTAATGTGCCTTTGTCTGGTGGAGACCACTTGCTTTAATTATGCATAAATTGCTGGTGTGTTAGCTCCTTGGACATTATGGTAGCATTTAAACTCAGCATTAGTGGAGAAATTAGACTAGGAAAGAAGAGCTATCTCCAAGATTGTATGTAAACGCTACAGAGTCATTGTGCAGCTGAGCGGCCTGCTGAGGTGGGCTATCTTCTGCCTTCTGTGATGGGTTTGCTGCTGCCTGCGTTTTGAGGAAGAGATGTGTAGCTTTGTTCAGACCTCCTGGTATTTCAGCAAACTTGTGATCAAAAAAGAAAGAGAGCAAAAAGAATAAGTTTGTGGAACCCAGAAATTTCACTCTGTGGTATTTACTCCTATGGGCTGCAATCTTACCTTCATGCAAAAGCCCACCAACGAATGTCCCCACAGCTTTGTTCAGTTGTTTAAACCTGAAGAAAAACAAATTGCAGTTTGGCAATGAAATGGATAGGAGATCGTTGGCACATCTGGACGATGGGACATATTTGGGTGCTACAAAAATAAACTGTTGTCACAAAAAGGCATGAGAGAAGGTTAGAAACCAGGTTGCTGTACAAAAAGCTTCATATAAAGGGCTTCATGTTACGTGGTTCTAATTGTATGAAGAGTATATGAGACAGTAAATGGGCTGGGGATTGCTAGGGAGTAGCAGAGGAGGAAAGGAGTGGACTGAGTACCAGCCATTTTAGAATGGCGAAACTGCTGGAATAATACTAGAATCATGGACCTGTACCAACGGACATTGCTCAAAACCCTGGGGAATGAGCTCTCCAAGAGCCAACCGTCCTGTACACTGTGGCTTTGTGGGTAAGAATAGAGCCCTGGACATGCTTCAAGCATCATCCACGCACTGCTCTGGTGGGGCTGTCCATGGGAGGTGGGTTGTGAGAGTCTGGGATCATCATGTAGGCGGGGACTGCCTGGCCTGTCCACTGCACATTGCTGTCGATCTCAATTTGCTATTCTAAAACTGTAGTCATTTTGTTTGAGACAGAAGTTATACTCAAATTGAGACTTTTTAGAGTTTTGAGATTTTGTACGACTTGTTATCAACATTACAATATTAGCTTCATGGGACAAATGAAATATTACATAGCTCTGTAAAGCCAAAACTGGATTACTAAAACATTCCTACTATGCTTTAATCTAATAAAAAAAAATTGCTACCAGATCTGTCACACTATTAATCACACATTAATCCTTCTCATAATAAAAGTTTAACTCTTACCAACATCACCATAGCCCAGCAGCAACAGGCAAAGACGAGGTCCAAGGATGGCATGGGGCAGTGCAGTCTCTGATACCATGGGAAGGGTGCTGCTCAGCAGAAATACAGGCCTGATATTTCCAGATTTTTGGTTTGCAAGAGAAGCATACAATCCTCCCAGATCAGAAGTGCTGGATGGCAGGTCAAACTGCCCAGCACCAGGAACACTTCCTCAGGACCCCTGAGGCCTAGAGGATACCAGTACACAAGGGGAGCACTGGGGAGGCCTGGTCAAGGTGGGTGGAGCCAGGAAAGGGCCAAAGACAGAAGGAAGAGGGGGCAGTGGGGAAGCACAAGCCAGGGATAGAAGCAAGCAGCGAGGGACAGAGACTCAGAGATGCACCCGAGGGGAGGAGACAGGCAGGAGGAAGGCGAGGGTGTGCAGTCAGGGCAAGCCATGAAGCCGAAGCCCGGCTGGTTGGTGAGCTGCCACATCAAGTACATCCTGATTTTGGGCTCTGTGGCAACGTTAGTCTTGACCTTTGATGCTGCCATACTCATGGGCCAGTAGGGCATGAATGAGATTTAGGGAGAGGAAAGACAGAGATGGGGAGAATGCATGGGCTGAGGCAAGATTTCCTGAATAGCTCTGAGGGGTAAAGGAAAGAAACTTAGCACCAAGGAGGGAGCACTGTCCTGGGACAGAGAGATTCGCTACTCCGGGGCACTGCAGAAGGCCCAGGAGGAGGGAGAAGGTGAGTGAGCGAAATACTGGAGGAAAAAATCCTGGTGCTCCCAGAGCGTGGATTCAGTACACGCCCCCTTGCATCCCGTGCTGAGCCACCACTGTGCCCTATAACTTCATAAGCTGTATCCCAGGCTCACACGCATGAATTGGCAATTTCTGTTTGTTCTGCGGAGAGCGACCCCCACGAGATCAGGACAGGATGCGCTATTATAATATAGCTTTACTGTCCTCAGATCTAGCCAACATGCTTCCAAAGTGAACACAGTGAGCAGGAGGCGGGTCAGGTCAGGGGAGTCGGAGAGATTTGCAGCCACGTGGGGGGGCTGTCCCCTGAGGACTTCACATTGTGGCTGTGGAAAGCTCAGCTCCCGCCTTTTGTATCCGGCACGCGGCCTTCAGGCGGGGAAGTCGCCTCTCAGCCTGCTACACCCCGCCAGGCCCCTGGAGGCTGCCTCTGGAGCAACGGTCTGTCCCCGCTCCCATCCAGGCCTGCATCCGCTTGGCGGAGCACAGTGGCTTGGCCCTCAGTGCCACCCTTGGCATCTGCCTTTCATCTACAGGGCACAGCTTCCGAAGGTCCTTAGCCTTTGTGCCTGCAAAATAATTTGAAATCCAGTGTTATTTCCTGCACTGTGACTCACAGCCCAGCTGGCAAATCGGGAGCTGAAGCATCTTCTCCAGGGCACAAAATGTTTAAAATTTAACTCATCACTTGAGATGTTCACAGCCAATTCAGAACCTATATTTTTCATTAGTTAAATATTTAGTATTGGCAACATGAATTTGGATTCTTTCATCTCCTTGCAAATTATCTGTTTATAACGATTAGCGGTGCTAATGAGGTTGGCAGTAAATAAGCTTCCTCTCCGACACCCAGATCCCTTTGCCCCTTCCTTCCAGCCCAAGGCGGGCCACCTAGGCTGGGAAGGGCGCCCCGCATGCTCACAGTGCTGGCTGTTGAGGTCCTCTGTGAAGCTCCCGCCTGCACTCAGCGCAGGCTGCGGCCCAGTTTCCTCCGCTTCTGCCTGCTCTTCGTGTCCCTGCCCTTGGCTTTCCTGTGTCCCAGCTTGCAGATAACTCTGTGGCAGTCTCACCCTGCAGGCTCCCCAGGTCCCCCGGACGCCTGTCCAGTTACCATCTCTGGACCTGGTGCCTGTCCCACCTCCCCAAAACGCTGACCAAGGAAGCTGCCCTGCCCTCCTGGCTCAGCCGCTTCAGTGCTGAAACATCCGGGGCGTAGGTCCTTTCTTATTTCCCCACAGTCATTTGGATGTTTCCCTCTTCCAGCTCCTGGAGCCCTTCATCCGCTCCCATCCCTCCAGCGTATACACTGCGCTTTCTTTCCTCCTGAGCCCTCCTTTTCTGCGTTCTCAGGGCTCCCATCTGCAGGGCCTCAGCTCTTTCTCCTAGTCAGGACCCTAACTGGAGCCATGCAACAGGACTGTGTTTCCAGGGATGAGGTGACAAATGACAGCAGATCACTGTTATCGTCGAGGTCGTCTGTGAGACTCTCTTAGTCTTGTTCAATCAGGCTTCCTCTTGCATCTCCTAAACTTCACCTCCAGCAGGACAAGCACTTTAACTAGTGATGCTAAATTTGGCCAAAGTGCCCAGGAACATTTTCAGGGAACACAAGCCCAAGACCCTGCACTCAGCCCTCACTTGACTCTATCTTGTTATGGGTAAATCTGGAGTTTTGTTTTTAAATCAAACCTACCTCATAAGTGACTGCACCAGTGACATCATTCAGGGACTGCGAATTTTGTATGAGAAATGGTTATAATTGTCAAATACTCCTTGCCCACATTTCTAGCTCCAGTATCTCTTCTGAGCCCCAAGACCAGACAACCCCATGACCTCCATCTTCCCCAAGACGATCAGAACAGACTGAAAATAGCGTCCATCTTCCCCTCTTGCGCTGTGTGCTATCCGCCTAGATATTTTCTTTCGGAGCATTGTCGTAATGTAGCAGGCTTCTTGCTTGATGCTCCCCACTCACTGTAGTTGCTTTATCTCTTTGCTCCCAAAAATACTCTCTCAATTTTTCCTGTTCCATTTTCATCCCATTCCTCTTTATTTTTCTATCGTCTGTGATCTAGGTCAGCCACCTCCCTTCCTCAGGTGAACTCTCAGGTCACCTCCTAACCAATTCTTCCTGTGCCCCTCTTATGCTCTGGGTCCCTTGTACTGCAGTCAATGTGGCATTCACCCAGTGTAACATAAATCTGCTCTTCGGGTTGGATCCATGACACCAGAGGACAGAAGAAAGCCAGGGAAAGCCTCCTGGGCTTCTCCCACCGTACCTTTATCCAAGTGACACTACACAGTAATATCTAAGGACATAGCCCTGCCATTCTTTGGACTCTCACATGTTAAATGTAATATGTCACTTTCAGACTTTGAAAAGCGATCCTCGAGTGACTTTTATGTATAAATGTGTGCTCATTGTAAGTTCTCTTCTCTAGATTTACTTATGAATGGAAGCATCAGATTCTTTCTGAAACACTGCTGGAAACAACTACATGAAAGAATGACCTAAATGTTTCTTTTAACTATGTGAAAATGGAACTTAGCTGGTCCCAAATACAAATATGACCAGTGTTTTTAATTTGGTACTACAAAAAGTCAAATTAAAAATTAAATTGCAGGACTGGCAAGGTAGCTCAGTGGGCTAAAATGCCTGCAGCAGGGAAGCTCAGGGACTGTGGTTTGATGCCCCGCACAACATGGTGCACCAGTCCCACCCCTAGGACAGGCTGAGTGGGGTGGAGTCCAGGCACAGTGGCACATGCCTGTAATCCCAGTACTGGAAGAAAAAAATCAGTCTCAACTTTTGGGGGTTTTTCGGTTAGCTCAGTGGTTTATGTGCCAGTGTGGACAAACCCAGTCAGGCACGAGGATGGTGGTTTGATCCCCGTACCCATGCTTAAGGCAGCCTCCCCCTCAAAAGAAGGCTGTTCCAGCACTGGCAAGGCTGAAAGCAGATGATTACCCCATGTCCCAACTGCTTAATGAGACCCTGCAACAACCAAGTACATTAAATGAATGGATGGATCCATCAGTCAGTTGTCAACCAATCACAGGTGAACTGGTTGGGGCTGCAAATGAAAGCCAAGTGACATATCACTACACACACACATCAGTGGTGTGGCTAGAGTGAAACCAACAATGTAATAACCCTAAATACTGGTGAAAGTGCAGGGAAAGCGAAGCACTCACACTGTTGCTGGGGACCAGGATGTCAGTGCCGTTCTGGAGAATAGTTTGGTGGCTTCTTTCAAAAGCAAATACAAGCTCAGTTCATGACTCCTCAGGTCCACTCCTGGGCATTTGCCCGAGGAAAACAAGGCCTTAGCATGCCCACCCATACCTGTAGGTGAACGGTTTTGGCCATCCTCTGTGTAGGAGCCACAGACTGAACAGCCCATGGCCTTTAGGAACAAATGCTGAAGCAAACCGTGGCACATCCACACCAGGAAATAGACCTGTATTCTGTGAAAGCATAGACACTGTGGCCAGGAACAGCACTCCAGGGGGCTCTCGGAGGAACTGTGCTGACTGGAGAAGGCCAGTGTGCAGGGCTACTTTTAGGGGACCCCAGTAGTATAAAATTTGTGAGCTACAATTACAGAGATAAAGAACAGGTCAGTGGATCTGAGGACAAAAATCCCCAGGGAGCAGAGATGTGAGTGTGTAAAGATCTCCTACAAGGGGTGATCCAGTACCTCTGCATCTTGTTAGTGGTTGTATGAGGCTTCCCAGAAGATAAGGCAGCACGGACCCCTTGCCCCCCTACTGGTCGCATCTGAAAAACTGTGGAGAGTATCATGCTCAGTTTTCTGATTTTGATAGTTCACTGTGGTTAGTCTATCAGGAAAATGTTTCCATTTCGTGTGACCAGAAGTGCTTAAGGAACTGCCTTGTATAGTAGGGGTTGATTTTGTTCTCTTTCTTTTTTTTTTTTTAATTTTTAAAACGTTTTGCAGTAGTTGGCAAAAAGAAGATAGGCAAAGCACTGGCAGTGGCTGAAGTTGTCTTCTAGGAAGCTCAGGGTCATTATCATATTTTTATCTATACTTGGAAATTTCTGTAACACTAAAGTACTTTACAAACATAATTTTTTGTTTATAAAAAAGTACCTCCTGTAAAGACTGCATTATTCCTGTTTTAGAGAAGAAGGAAAAGGAATAACCTGTAGTAAGTGCAATATGGATAAAGCCTGTATGGCATATGTAGAGATATAAACAGATAGATAGATAGATAGATAGATAGATAGATACAGACAGACAGACAGAGACAGAGACAGAGCGACAGAGAGAGCCAGAGAGAGACACAGAGACAGTCAGAAAGAGAAACAGAGACAGACAAAGACAGAGACAAAGATACAGAGAGACAGAGAGAAAGAGAGACAAAGGTAGAGAGAGAGAAAGACAAAGGTAATAGAAAGAAAGCCAAGGTTAACTCTGGTTTGCTGGATCTTAATTACCACTGGTGAACCTCAGAGAAAAATTGCTACAACCTTCTGATGTTTGTGGGTAGCAGAAGCTTGCCACACCAAATCACATATCAAAGTTATCAGTCTCTTCAGTCTGAGAAAAAAATGATAAAACCAATCAGACCGATCAACTAAAGAAAATCTAAAGGTTTTCTTTTGAAATGATCAAAAGTTTTATGAAAATTCATGCCCACATTGCCTGAAATGACACAATGGTCTTAGGCTAAAATGCCTAGTTAAGGGAAGGTTCCACGGGGCAGTATTCCTTTTCAGCTCAGTATAACAAGCTGAAAACCAACCTTATAATGTTAGTGCATAATTGAGTACATATTTTGTAAGTAAAGTACGTTCTTAGTTTATAATCAGTTTTTATCTTAGAATTTCCAAGTACAAGAAAAGCTGGAAGAATAATTTAATTACAGGAAATCAAAATTGAAAAGAAAATCAATTTGGGTGGTTTATGAGCACTAAAAATGAAATGCTTCACATCACTAATAAAATCGGAAGCTGGAAATTTAAATATATCACCAGAAGGACTGCACAAATTATGCTAAACACATTAAAATAAGCACATTCACCAACAAATTAAATATTATTATCTAAATATTATTCCAGGACCCCTTCTCATGAATTTAATTACATAAACCTTTTATCAAATGTTTATTTAAACAGTGGTTACTAAGTCCATATTGTGCACGGGTATTGTTTAGTTGTAAATTTGCTGGGCCAAACTTCTATAGATGTAACCTTGCAAAGAGAGGACTCCAAGATCTTCACCAGATGCTAGACAGAATTGCTGATCTATGAGATGGCTTCAAAAGACAGTTTCCTTCATATTTGGGCTTACTTCTAGGAGAATTTTTTTTCTCATGAATGGGTAATAAGATTTAAATTTATATTGTGATTTTTCTGGGGCTATTAGCATTTTTCTTTTTCAGTGCAGACTGGAGGAGTGTCTTTTAACACTTAATGCTACCAGAAACCTTATCTCTTTTTTTTCGTAAACTATTGTAAGAAATTACTTTTAAACTTTATTATTTTCTTACTTTTCCTGGTTGTCAAACCATTATCATGATATTATTTTTCTGTTCTACATTTCTAAATTAAGAACTTCAAAAATCTTTTATGTCACACTATCTGAGTCTGCACTGTTCACTTGGTTTTTAAATTAAAACTTTTGCCATTATGTCAGTGTGAGTCTTCTATTTTCTTTTGACTTCTCCATATTTGTTTAATAGTTATTATAATAAATCATAATTAACATAAACTATAATTTAACTACAGTATATATGAATATGAAAAATGTTAATATGAACAATAACTTATTTTAAGTTGTGAAAATTTTAATTTGCTTCACATGTCTTCTAAAATAATGAAATATAAAATATATGATATTACTTTAAAGACCTACATAGTAATAGGACAATTATGATAAGTGCCAGGGAACATTATGACTCCTTTTTAAAATCTTTTATTCATTTTAATAAGAAAAAAAGATAAAATAGCAACGAAACAGTTTCAAAACATTTAGTAGGACAGTTACAATAATTAACATATTGCATATTGTTGTCTTCATTGTAGTTATTCAGAGAACAAGATGTAGTCAGAATATCTTGTCTAAACAGTATCAGCAAAAACCTTTCTTCTCACTGAACAAAGAGAAAGTAGTTGTATATCTATCCTAACTATCTTGTTTATACATATTTTTTCACTACAAAATGTTCTTTATTTACCTTTTTTGTTTTGTGTTGTCGGACATGGGTGCTCCATTGCTATTAGAGAAGATGTATTTGGAGAAGTCTTTAAAAGACCTTTTCAGTGACTCTTTTATAATTTACAAAAAAAAAATTTTTGGCACTCCTTCCTTAGTTTAATTTTCTTTAAACAGTTAATAGGCCTTTCTGTAGTGCCCTTGATGTTTCTTTTTTTTTGCACAGGGTTTCCATGCACTTCAAGCTGGTCCTGAACTCACTCTGTAGCCCAGGTTGGCCTGGAGTTCACCTCCCAAGTTCCGGGCTTACAGGTGCACATGCCACGCCTGACCCTGGTCTGGGGTCTTCAATCTCCACCTTTCCTCTGTTTCTGGCACTGACATTGTTATACAAATGACTGTGAGAAAGACTGAGCTCCTGCAGAGCTTCTAGGAAGGTAAAAAGTAGAACCCACTTAGCCAGTATTGTTTTAGCTGATAGAGCAATTTTGAAAAAGAGTTACTGATTAGAAATAAAATCCTTAAGATTTAAAAAAAATCCTAAAGTAATGTTTATGTTTCACCTGTCCATATTAGAAAAGCTTAATAATACTGCTCATTTCAAAGCAGTACCTATTTCAGAAAATAAATGTTATTTCCTGTAAATTTTATACACACATGGCTACGTAAAAATAATAGCTGCTTCAATTTAAGGTTACTTTTTTGCCTCAGGGTAGTTTCCTTAGTTTAAACAGTTCTGCATGGCCATGTGTTAGTGGTCTCATGCTTTCTGTTAAAATTTGCATAGGGGCAAAACTTCCACTTGAACCAAAACATACTCATACCCATGTCGGTGTGTAGAAATTGCATTTGTATATGGGTTCCTGGGGTACGGAGTGTGGTGCGCAGCTTGTTCACTGTAGGGCCGTGGAGAGCTGTGGGGGTGAAGAAGTGTGCTGCGTGCATCACCCTCTCTGGATCTCTTGAATTCACAATTTAAAACATGGTGGGGCACCTCTAGAAGGTGCCGGTTCCAGTCCTGCTGGTGCCAACCACATCTTCTACTCATGCCCTGAACCAGGAGGTGGACTCACACATCATGGATCCACAAGAACTCACGAGGGCGGAGAGTGATGGAAAAGCTTGATGCCTGTGGCCCGGGGTCTTCTGTGTCTGCTTCTCAGACCCATGTCTGTGTGCCGAGTGCGCTGATGGGTTGGTTCTCACGTAGGTGCTTTCAGAGCTCTTGCCAGACACAACTCGGGAGAAAATACCGGTGTCTGTTCTGGAAATGAACTTCAGCCCACTGGCAGTGCTTGGCTGCACATGGAGATGTGCTTTCCCATGCTTGAGAGGGCAGGCCGTGTTACCCTGTCTTCGTTAGAGCATTCCTTGGTGCTTGTTTATTTGTTTTCTTTTTGAAATGAGATCCCGCTATGCAGCTCAGACTCGTAGTGCTCCTCCTGTCTCAGCCTCCCCAGCCCTGGAATTACAGGCAGGAGCCACCACGCCCAGTTTTGGGGCAGCATAGCATTCAGTACAGGGTCAAACTCAGTATTTTTGTAACTTTCTCTAGCCAAAAAACCTGGAACAAATCCAGGAATGAGAGCAGAGCACTCTCCTGGCATGCTTGACCCAGGATCTCCACGCACCATTTGCACACCTATTCGCTCAGGGCGGCATTGCCTAATGTCTTTACCGGTAGCTTTGTTCCTTCAGACAGAATTTAAATAGAAGCCAACAAATCAAAATAGATAAAAAGGAGAGATGATTACCTTGATATGAGTGAAACTGTATAAAGAACAATTTCTCATGGAGCTTATTAAAAATATTTGCTAACACTGGGCCTTACCTCAGCAGCGTCTCCAGCTCACTCAGCTCCCTATCCTCTCTCTGTGTGAACTTGGAGACACCGCCCTCATTAATAATTCATCGAGAGATAACAAAAACGTGTAAGGCATCAGAGTGGAGATTTACAAAGTCACCTTGAGAACATTTCTTACAAGATGATAACAGTCTGTTGTTATCATCCTCAAAGATCAGCATTTTTAAAATAGAAACATTCACTAGCCAAAGACCTACCAGCCCTCAAAAACCGCAGTAAAAGGAGCACAGAAGGCGTGTGCTGGCACAATCTGGCCAGGAGAGCATGCACCAGAGCTGCGAGGTTGTACTGGCATCATTATTAGTAAGAATAAGCAGAAGCAACTGTTTTACGATGTGTCTGCACCCGCTTTCTGTATATGAACTGAGTTAGGGGGCTGATGACAGAAGCCATAGCCTCCAACTCCTCAACAAGAAACACATCCATGTTCCAGCTGGGCGAGAAGAACACTCAGGGCCATCTGGGCCATCAACCCTGAAGGTGTGTGTGTTGCCATCTTTGTAACTAGAATTACTATTTCTAAAGGTTTACTGAGGTGGGCTTTTTTTTTTTTTTTTTCCTTCTCTTTTTTTTTTTTTTGTACCAAGAACAAAACTCAGGACCTTGTACTTGCCAGACAGGCACTTAGGCTGTTGAGCTGTCTCCCTGGCCCACACTTTCTAATGCTTTAAATCCAACCTGCTAATTGTGGAACACTGTGACATATGCAGCTTGTCCTGTGAGGGTCTTTTGTCCAAGCTGGGGGATGGTTTTAGGTTTATTGGTGAAACATTAACGCGGGACCTGATTTTCAGGGATCTGTCTTTCCTTAGGCAATCCATGTCAGACATTCACTCAGTTTGCTGCGAGAGCCTTTTCAGAGGTTGCCAGCTAAAGGCCCAGCTGTATCTGGTTCCCCAGGCCATCTTTGCTTGGTGGGCAGCAGCCCCAGCCTCAGTGCCACCCTGTTGATCCTGGTGGCTGCCATTCCAAGGCCAGCCTCTGTGCCACCGTGTTGTCCCAGCAGTGCGGAGCTTCCGTGCTCTAAAAGAAGGAGCACCTGCCAGGTGTGGTGGCACATGCCTGTAATCCCAGCACTTGGGAGGCTGAGGCAGGAGGATCAGTGTGAGTTCGAGACCAACCTGGGCTACAAAAGTGAGCTCAAGGCCAGCCTGAACTGCATAATGAGGGAGCACCCATCTGAGACCTGCGCAAGTCGGCTCCTGGCTGGGAGCAGAGGGCGGCCCTCTTTCTTGTGGTCCCTCCCGGAGAATGTGGGTGGAGCATGCCCAGAGCCTGCATTCCCAACTTCCCAGAGATGCTGCTTCACCCCCAGTAACCCCTGCACCCGCCTGGCTGCTCTGGCTGGTTGCAGAGGCAGGTGTGGAAGCGCTAACTGCCTTGGCTCCTGCAGATTCTTCAAGGAGCAGAACCGCGTCACCCCAGGACCCTCAGGTAGCTTCCCGTCCAGCTTTTAGACCATAAAAGCTGTCTCCTTGTCTGGGTGCCCACTCCCCAGGGCTCTCACAGCTCCTGCCCTCAGCATTCTGTCCAGACCCAGCTCCAGAGTTCCTAGGCCTCTTGACCCAGAAAGCTTCCTGTGACCTCAATTCCACTGTATAACGCAGCCTGCTCCTCCTTCTGCAGACTTTCTCTGGCTCTGTGACCAGCTCCCCTTTCTCCTTCAGCTGCCTAGGGTCTGGTGTTTTGAGATGGGCACTGCATCTCCCACCCAGAGGAGGGGACCTGTTGCTTCCCAAGCCAGATGGTAAAATGCATCTGTGACCTTTGACATGGTACATAAGATCTTGGACTTTTGGTTTTCTCATTGATAAACTACAAATGGTATTATCTCATCCAAAGACTTTGTACAGATCAGTGTACCAAGTCCTGAATTTGACCTATTCCCTGTTTTTTTTTTTTTTTTTTTTTTTTTTTTTTTTTTTGTCTCTTTTTGAGACAGGGTCTTGCTATGCAGTTGAGGCTGGCCTTGAGCTCACTTTTGTAGCCCAGGCTGGTCTCGAACTCACACCAATCCTCCTGCCTCAGCCTCCAGAGTGCTGGGATTACAGGCATGAGCCACCACACCCGGCTGCCTTGTTCAATTATCCTGGGGCTCTAAAAAAAAGATGAGCTAATGGATAATATTTTTCAAAATCCAAAAAATGTTCCATGAAATTCCAGATCACCAGCTCCTTTGGCAAACGTGGATGCTCATTAGCACGGGTCTTGTATGGGCGCGTTGGGCAGGAATGAGATCACACAGCAGCAGATTGTGAACCTTGGAGGAACTGCTGCCCTCCTTCCCTTAATACCTGCCTCCCACTGGCACCCGCTTCTCAGCATTTGGAACCAAAGTGTGGGTACCTAGGGGAATTCTTCCAAAGTGTTGTTTTGCTTAGTTTTCAGAATTTCATTATGAATTTTAATTAATTGCTAGTGTCTGCTCAGCTTGGCATTTGAATTTATTGCTGTGACTTTTTTATTTGTAAAAGACTGGTATGTGTCAATTACATTTGACATTTTGAGTAAAAAGTACAACACGATACTTGATTTAGGCATATGTTCCATGGGAAAAAATCTTCATAAGAACATTTCAGTGCCATTTGTTGCTTTTTAGCATTAGGTATATTTTTTGCTACAATAAGCAAAATTTATAAATTTTGGGGTCCTTCCTATGCCATGGAGGAAATACTTTGTTGGTTCAGTTATGTCTGTCTGCTTTTGATCAGTCCATTTCTTATGCTCTCTGATGCATCTCTTCCTTCATGAAGGGTCAGAATCTTTGACTGTTTTAATAAGAGTTCTTGCATTTTTTATTACTGAATTATGGAAGCTCTTTATACATCTCGGGTACATGTTCTTCGTTGAAAGTATATTTTTCAAATATTGTCACTAGGCCTTGTCTTCTTCACTCTTCACAATTCCTCAGGAAGTCTTTTGGTGAGGAGCTGCTCACTGTGCGTAGAGCTGCTTTCTGATTTTATCATTCCAATTTGGGCCTCTAATAAAATGGAAAATCAAAGTGGTGAGCAAGGCCTCCCTGGCCTGTGCCTGGTCTGAGGAGAAGCTGGGGCTTCACCTTTCCTTGTGATGCTGTCAACGTGTCACTGATGCTTTGAACCGATATAGGGAATTCATTTTCTTCTTTGCTGATTGTTTTTGTTATGAATTATGTACTCAATTTTATAAAATTTTAAAGCATTGATTAAGGTTGCTACAACTTCTTAGTTCCTAATCGTTCCTTTGCTTCTTCTTCTTTCTTGGTTCTGTGCTGATATGGTGAAGGATCAATTTGTTTTCAGATTCAAGCCAGTTGTTTTTTCCTGAGGCAGGCTCTATGTGGTCGTGATGCTTAAACATTTTATAGGTTACTTACTGCCTTCTACCTTTTCCCAACCATTTATTGATGCAAATAGATGTTTCCTTTGCTTGCTTCTTTTATTTCTGCAGCAGAACCCATTTCTCTTTTAGATGTATTCCGAAATACAAATCAAGACTACAGATGTCTTTTTTGAGTATACGCTTTAGCCGTCGCTTAAAGGTGTACTAGAAAGACCCTGCAGATGGTGCGACAGATCTACTCATTGGTGTGTGAAATTCATTGGCGCAGTTAGAGGACTGCCCATGGTGCCTAGTGTTTCTTGTCCTCCTGGATAACACCCTATTCCAGAGGTTCAAGAGCAGTCTCCTAAACCCAGGAACTGCCCCAGGTAGGCTGGTGGTGGACAAACCTGTAGTCTCCTCCCCAGAGAGCCTCTCTGCAGCAGTTCCCCCACACACACACCCTGAGCTTGGAGGAGAGGAAGTGCCGCTGCCACTGCTGTGTAGAGTGAAGCACACAGAGTCAGGTCTTGAGTCCCCGCCCAGGTCCTGCTCCCCACCAGCAAGGCTTTTGGGACAGAGCTGCTGCTATCTCTTCCCTCTGTTCTGCATACACAATCCCTCGCCTGCCCTGTCCTCTTTCACTTTTCGTTATGTAACGAAGATGAGAGTATGTAGCAATAGCTCCCACACTCAGACATGCAGGCATTACTTA
The DNA here is from genome assembly GCA_004027025.1 of Myocastor coypus. NCBI lineage: Eukaryota > Metazoa > Chordata > Mammalia > Rodentia > Myocastoridae > Myocastor > Myocastor coypus. The sequence goes on from PVJA010010753.1 coordinate 37,436, forward strand.
TTTGAAGTCCCTCCTCTCTTTTCTTCAGTTTTATTCTGATTAGTTTTCATGGTGTGCCCTCAGCACCTCACGCTGGGGCAGTTGCTGCTGGCACGCAGCTCGGCTTGGGTCTTCCTCAGCTCCTGTCCTCCCTCCCTGGCTGCCTCCATTCTCTTGGTCCTCCTCCCATTTGCCACAGATATGGTTCCCTACATCCTGCCATCTATCTTTTATTTTGCTCTTTATTTGGAGTGTGGGTTTCTTAGATAAGAGAAGCCGGCTGATCCCCAAGCCTGTGTACCCGGCTCCCCTCCCTCACTGAAGGCTTCAGGCTCAAGGTGGGCCCATTGCCCTACAAGTGACTCAAGCTTTTCTGTTTTCAGAACAACATATCATAGGCCTAGTTGGGTAAATGCTCTGTTCCTACTCTAATATTCCTCAGTAACAAATGGTGAGTTAATAACTACATTGAACCTTCAGAATTTATCAGCAAGTTAAAACAAAATGTAATCATTTCATGAATAGAAGAATGAGGCCTTAGCCCCTGCACAATAATAGAGTAGACATTTGACCAACTAAGAGATTCATCACTCTGAAAAGTGGCAAAAGCAGCGGCACAGACTCATTAGTTTATTGAAGGAAAGCATCAAATGCCTCTGCAAACATCATCTTTAGCGAAAGTGACTTTGGATTGTTTTCTCCTAGCCAGCATCTGATGTGCCACTTTCTCATCTCTTCTCCACTCTCCTGAGGGAGAAGCCTTCCAGAAGCCCCCAGGCCATCTCCGGATGGACAGAAACCCTCCAGGCTTTCAGGACCAAACAGGTAGAAACCTGCATAGTATCTTGGGCTTCTCACTGGCTTCCTTTTATAGGGCCCAAATGATAAGCGATACAAAGTTGTCAGGTTGCCACAGTGAATCTACTAACCTTACCCACAAAACAAAGCTAGGTCACCGTGGATAAAAAGGATGGCTTAAAAAGCACACATTGCTACCATAACACCAGGAGTCATGTGGTAGCTGGCACCATTTCGAAGCTGGCTTTAAAACAAGTCCAAAGTTGTCAAAGAAGGAAGCAGGAGCAAGCAGGGATGCTGTGTCTTCTCGGATGCCTAGGCAAAGCATTTGCTTGGGAAGATCAAGAAGCGGTGTCTCCTGAGCACTGCCCTCTCTGCAGGACCCCCAAGTTCTAAGTCTCTTCAGCCCAATCTATTCTTACCAGAATTCTTGGACATACACAGTTCTCTGTATTTTCAAACTGTTGAAGATATATGCTAAGGAGGATAGTTCTTTCCCTTATGGCCCTTGGCAGGAAGTCACTGAGAGAATTTGCAGGAAGATCTTCCCACCCCCAGCTCCTTGGGCCCAGCCCTGCAAAGCTGATGCCTGGGTAGCTGTCCTGCAGGGGGAGCTCCACCTCGTGCAGCAGGTCCAGTGATGCTAGGAGTGCCTGTGTGCTTTACGATTGTTTACTTCTAGGAAAAGTTATCCGGCGATTCTTGAGGCCGTGCGTGGAAAGATGCACCAGTAACAGGCTGGAGAAATGAGACAAATTCTAACCAAATAGCTTCAAACTATTTATGAATGCATTTTCAGGGAAGCATTCACAGTCTCCCCACAGAATGGCATTAGTCCTGGCTATGTAGCAGTTAGTCTCTTTCAACACAAAGTTGCTGTAATGAACAATGGTGAAAATAATTTATTGAATTTTTTTTTTTCATTTCACTGGTGAAACAAAATGAACGCTTTATTCTATTAAGTACTGGCAGCAGAGTAATCTTAGGATGAGGTGATTTTGATAAAATGCCTCTAAGATGAAGGAAATGAAGGAGTTCTCTCATGTCCCCAGCAGCAGGTGGGAGTCATATTTCTCTGTGAGAACAAGCATTTGAGTTTATTCTGAAATGAGAATGGGGGAAAGGATGAAGAGATGAATCCAAGGATGCATAGCCTGGAGCCAGAGAGCTGGGAGCCTGCGGGCCCCTGGAGCGGCATTGGAATTCTAAGTTACTTGCGTCTGCATCTATGTATTTTTTACTTACTCCGCTGTCAAGAATAAAATCAATGATTGTGGAGCACTATTTGAACATGCAAATTATTGAATTCCAAAGAACAATTAAGAGCATGTAGCACAGTTGGGGAAGGGAGGCTGAGGGCATGAGTGGCCACGACGCCCTTGAGCCACAGGAGGCAGAAGCTCTGGGCAAAGGGTTTGAGGTCCACATGGGCACAGAAAGCCGACCCCTTCACCAGGGTCCCTCTGGCGGGCCGAAGCTGATGGCCAGCTACCTCACATGCCCACTGGTCCATGGGGGGCATGCCCCACCTCCATTGCCTTTGGGGTGCCCTCAGGGAAGTCTGGACCCAGACCAGAGACACTGCCCGCTTTGAGTGGAATCCAAACATCAGCATTATTTTAATGCCTCCACATCACTCCAGCAGCCAAGCTCACGAAGAGCTGAAGCAAGGCTGCATTTCAGAAGCTCTGAGATGACAGAAAATGCAGTAATGAAAATATCGTATAACCAAGGAACTTGGAAGGGTGCTGGTTCTCAGAAAACATTTCCCATTTTAACCACAGAATAAAGAGTAGTCATAACAACTTGTTTTTCTATTTTTGTTTTCTTAGTTTCTCCCTGGATTCATATAACTACTGCCATTCTAGATGACTATGAGAGAGGTTAGTTTGTTATAAATAATGATTATTGCTTGTAATTTATGTCTAAAATGTCCCCCACAGTCTCATGTGTCCCCATGGGCACGATTGGAGGTGACTGGACAGTGGGATGCTGTTCTCAGTGGCGGACTCATCCACCAACCAGCTCACTGAGTGCACTGTTAGGCAGCTGGGCTGTTTAGAACAGGCAGTGGCGGTGGGCAGCACCTGCGAGGTGCCGTCTCACCTTCACTCATCTTCTCCTTCTCCACTTCTCTGTGGACATGAATTGAACAGCCTTCTCCCACCAGGCCTATCTACCATGATGCTGCTGCTATTGGACCCAACCTTCTCAATTAGTGAACCAAAAAAACCTCTTCTTTAGGCTGTGGGTGTCAAGTAGTTTGTCCCCTCAATGGGAAAATGAAAAATAATATCATCTTATAGCAGTTGAGCTTTTAAATACATGTGTTGGAGTCTGTGGACACATGAATACATGCACTCCAGAATCTCCTTTAGCTTCCTCTGCTACACATATATTCTGTAGTGTTCGTGACCCTCTTAATATTAGGGCTCAGAACTGAATGCCTGGGCCCAAAGATGATCTATCAACTTTATAAGAAAAGTGATTTCATCTCATGTCATATGTTTGCTCAACAGTTTTATCAAATTATGTTCTCATTAAATTAATGCATAGAAAACATCTCGAGGTCTGTGTCAAACAAACTGTTTGAACAATGACTCAAAAGTATAAATACATGTGTGGGATAGAGGAAGTTTCAGTCCTTACACTTGTGTGTACTACCCAAGCATTATCACTGACTTTGATTGCTCTATCTTGTCTTTTTTTTCTTTTTGGTAGGACCAGGGTTCAAACTTGCCAGGCAGGTCTAGTGCCATGGATCTGTCTCCCCAGTGTCAACTTTGATTGCTCTAAATTGTGATTTTTTTCTTTATTATCTTACCACTTCTCACCAGGCTCCACAACACTGCAAGTAAGACCCTTTAGTCACTGGTATCACCGTCAGACAACACAGAACTGCACAGTGTTCTGCTCTCTGGACTCTTCTGCCCTGTGTGATGGTTTACTTTACCATCATAGCTGAGCTCAGATCTCCTGAGAAACAGTGCCACTTGTGTTTACCATGGCCGACTTGGTTGTCCTGCTCAAGTTGCACGTTAGGCAACTGGCAGAAGAGTCCCTTTGTTTTTCCTGTCCTAGTTTAGATGATAGTAAGCTTCCTATGAATGATACTAATTTATATTTGGCAGTTCAGCATAATAAGCATATAGAAGTATCTTGAGTACTTTATAATCCTTTTTCTTCAAAAATCTGAGTAATTCAGATGACATTTCAAAGACATGGTCACATGAAAAGGACCTAGCACAACACCTGCCTGGTCCTTGTCAGACACTCAGTGACCAAGCCTTAAGAATATACTTACAAGTATCTTGCATCCCCCTCCAGCCATTGTATAGAGATCTGCAAAGAGCAAAGAGATGAGATGGGAAAGAGAGGCGGAGATGGACAGAGACAGGAGAGAGAGGAGAGAAAAGGGACATGCAGAGGACCCAGCTGTGGTGTGTGTATGCATCAGTTCTTCACAATTTATTATGCATTTTTATGTATCCCGTGTCTTGTCTCCCAAACCTATTAATACAAAGGGAAAATGATAGAGTTGATATTAGCTAAATTGATATTAACAGGCAGAAAAACATACATCATTTGTAAAGAGACCAGCAAGGTACCAGGCACAATTAATTAGCAATGAAATGCTCACCTCAAAAGCACTGAGGTAGGCATGGCTAGAGATAAATTAATCTCTTTCTTTAACACTTGCCTAGGGATCTGAGAGTCTGGAGCTTAGCAGGGTGGCCTTAGTTCTCTTTGTATTGATGTTACTTATTATTTAGTTGCTCCTAAATAGTTGGAGCTGTCAGCAGATCTCTGTCTGATTTTCAGCAGAAAAGGCAGCAAAGGCAGTGGGAAAAAAAAAAATCCAGATTCTGGTCCACATCATTCCCAGTTAGTTCACTTATAGGAGCTGGGCAACCTTGCCCCAAATCGTGTCATGCTTAAGCCTCATTTTTTAAAAAATCTCTGAATGAGGTAATAATCTTTCTGACTACCCAGGGCTGTGACTGCTGGCTTTGGCTTAACCAGTGCAAGAGGCTTAGACAGGCTCTCAGGTGAGAAGGAAGCAGGGCCCACACAGTGAGATCCACCCCATGCTGTGAGCTTTGCTGCATGGCACTCCTCCAGGGCTTATCCCCAGCACCCCTCTTCCACGAAGTCTTCCCATCGAATTTCAATTGCCCCCTCCTGGAATTCTGTTTTGCCACCTACTTCCCACTCCTGCAAATGCCCACATGTCTTTCTCCCTACATTAGGTTGCCTGCCCTAGCCCCAGTAGGATATTCCAAATTGAATACATGCTTGGGAAGTTGAATGCTATTGACCTGGAGGATGCCAAGTCTTCAAGATGTTCCTTTTCTTTTCCCTATCACGAACAGTATCCACAGGGAGGCTTCACATTCCTGGAACTGTGCTCACCACCTCTTACTAGAGCCCTCAGGAGAAGCCTGGCGGTGACATCTGGACAGGGAGCCCCTTTTTCTCTGCAGAGCAGCACAGCCCTGCACAATACCTAAGGACACGCACCAGGCATTGTTCTTTTGCTTGTTGTTGAGTTTCAGTTTCCCAAAAGCAAGCAAACCCCACTTGCTTTAGCTTTTTTGATCTCTTGTCCTTTTGCTATAGTAATCTTAGGATTTTCTTATCCCAAATTTGATTTGAAGATGGATCAAAGTACTTAGCATCTTTGTAAGAAGTTCATCTTTTCTTGAAAAAAACAGAGCAGAATTCTCACAAAAAATCCAAATGTTTACCATAGTTTCTTAACAAAATGTTAAATTATAAAATAATAATTTCTACTATTACCCTGTAGAGCTAAAAACATCTGCATAAAATGTATTGACTGTGCTAAAAAATCAAAATATAACAATAGCCATAATATTTTAGAGCTGGGATTACTGTAAATAAAGGAAAACTAATTCAAAATAAAAATTCCCAAGTATTCTTATAAAGCACTGCATATTAAATGAAATAATATTAATGAAAAAGGTATATATACATATATATATATATATATATATATATATATATATATATATATTTCTCTATACACCTAAGTGCTCATAAGTGAACATTTCTTGCCTGATGGGAGCATGCAATCCAAATGCCAAGGGGCTTTCCACAGAAGTCTGTGGGGATTGGTAGGGGTGGAGAGAGGGGCAGTAGACAGCCAGCAGTGGAGGTCTCAATCTGAAATGCTGTCACCTTACATCCCAGTTATGACATTCATGACTGTACACAAAATAAAGGGTTGCTTTTTCTTTTTTTTTTTTTTGTCTTTTTGAGACAGGGTCTTGCTATGCAGTTCAGGCTGGCCTTGAGCTCACTTTTGTAACCCAGGCTGGTCTCGAACTCACATCAATCCTCCTGCCTCAGCCTCCCAAGTGCTGGGATTACAGGTGTGAGCCACCACGCCCGGCTAAGGGTTGCTTTTTCAACAGATTGAGATAGGTAAATAAACTAGTGTTGTCATCACTGATAGGCTAATCATGCAAAAGGAGTCTACGCAGGCATGATGTGTCAGAGCTGGTGACAAGGATATCGAAGCCAGGTTCTTTCCAAATGGAGCAAGGTTTTGAAGAACTACAGCTTACTTTGCAAAGTTTTCTGTGAGTCAGCCCCACCCACTCTCTTGCTGAGATCTGCTAGTAAAGGTCTGCAATGGAAAATATCCATGTTTGAAGCAGCAAAACAATTCCGTGAGAATTAGAATCACGATGTCTTCAAATTTAGGTGGATACTGACAGATAGAAATGATTCTAATCAGTGAATAACTTGATATTTTTAAAAGCCACTTGATAAATCCATGGCATATGCTCATTTTCCTAAGATCAGAGCCCCTGGAAATTGACAGCAGAAGCTTGAGGGAGCTTGTGGAGGAGGAGTCTCAAGACTCGAGGATTTCTCTTTTTTTTTTTTTAATTTTATTTATTTTCTTGTTTCAGAACTTTTGTTTGTTTGTTTTTTTGTTTATTTTTATGGCCAGCTCAGCCTGCCCTGAGGGCAGGGCTGGCGCAGCATGTGGTGCTGGGGATTGAACCTCGGTCCCTGCAGCCACCCAAGCTTTCCTAAGCAGGCACCTTAGACCACTGAGCCATCCTTCCGGGCCCCATCGAGGATTTCTTATTTCCTTCGCAATCACCAAAGTAGTCCGAATCTAGTTCTGAAATCTGGGAGGACCAAGTACTTAGCTGTCCTTCTTAGCAGTGCTGGGGTTTGGACCCAGGGCCTTCACACCAAGCTCCCCCTAGTTTGTTTTTAATATTTTATTTTTTAACTTTGAGGTGTGGTCTCAGTAAGTTACCCAGGCTGGGCTTGAACTTGTGACCCACTTGATTCCACCTCTAAGAGTCTCACCAGCCTTTTATAGCTTTAGATATTTTAGACACTCAAAGAAAATGCCTGTTAGTCAGTTGCCCATAGTGACTACAAACAGGATCTGGAGTAAGCACAGAATCACGTCCAGCCTCAGCCACTGCCATGTGGCTGGGAAATGACCTTGGAGCATTAATTCCCTGGCGAGCACCATGTTGGCCAAGTGGGTCTGTTTGGGAGCCCTTTTCCAGGGCAGGTGTGAGGATGTAGTGTCCATACAAGTCCTGTAGAGAACAGCTGCTCCTCTGGGTGCCTTCAGAGGACACGGGGTGAGCTGGGTACTTCTGTATGGGCATGGAAATGTTCTGCACATGGTTCTTAAACCATCAGTGAAAATGCTGTAATGGTGGTGGGGACTGTTTTGAGGACTTGGAGAATTTTTCCTTGGAGGGCTGCTGTAACTTAGTGATAGATAAGAAGGTAGGCTTTGGGTCAGAGTGCTGTGAATCTGAGGGTCTGTGCAGCCTAAGGTGGGGCACTGACACAGTTCTCCCTCCTGATCCTTAGGTGGTGAGCAGGTGGTCATGTGGCTGCCTCACTCTTTGGCCAGGAAGTTTAGGTCAAATGCTGCCCATGAAGCTACAGCCGGCTCCTTGAAGGTAGTGAGTGGCCAGCTTTTGGGAGCTAGGGTTTCCTGGAGGAGCCAGCAGGCCTGCTGCTGGAGGAGTACAGGGGATCAGGACATGCCTAAGCTAGTTCGAGGGCCTCCTGGAGGGATCTCAAGGAGGGGGAGACACAGCTCTGCCAGGTGGCTGCTCACTGCTAGGGAGATGTTTGACCTTATTTCACCTTGTAGTAAAAGATAAGGAAATTCTGTGGGTGCTAGCATGTTGTGCCTGCAGTAAGAGGATGTAAGAGGTTGCAAGAGAGGAGAGAGGGGTAAAAAGAAGAAAAATAGAACCAGGGATGCTGCCGCTAAATAAATAGAATGTAGTAAATATGCCACCAAGAAGGCCTTCTCTGCCTTTTGTCGAAAATTCTCGGGTCCCTCCCCAAGGAACATGAACAGGATCTGTTTCTGAGCCAGTGCGAGCTGTCTTTCCTTCTCCTTCTCTATGGTCTTCTTTCTTGTGTTCCTCCTCCTATTTCTTCTTCCTCTCTGCTCCACCTTCATCTGCTTCTTTCCTTCTCTTCTCTGCTTCCACCTGTACCTCTTCTTTTCCCCCTCTCCTCTTTCTCAGTATTGTTATTCTTGCCTGTTATTCTTCTCCTTCTCCTCCTTTACCTTCTTCTTTTGAAGGATCTCAGTTCATGTTGCAAGTTTTCCATGAGTCAGCTCTACCCATTCTCTTGCTGAGATCTGCTAATAAAACTGCATTGAAAAATTTTGAAATTTGAAGAAGGATTTCATGATAATTAGAATCCTTCTCCCCCTCCTCCTTTTCCCCCTCCTCCTCCTCCCTAGTTATGGAGTTCTTTGTGATCAAAAACACAATGGCAATTACCAGCCCATCACAGCAAAGTGGCCGCAGTGCTACTACTGGATGCATCTTCTTCATTCTATCAGTCAATAAGCACAGTAAGGAGGAGGAGAAAAGGAAACTGCCACTCACAAGCATCCCAGGAACAACTATGCCAGACATAGACACCAGAGGACCCCAACGGTAGTAGCATGGCCTGTGATAAGAAACAAGATGCTTGCATAGTCCCCACGGATATTCCCAAAAGACAGGACTGACTACAAAGTAAAAAATAGTCACTTATCAGGGATGATTAAAAACTACAGTGAATGTTTAAGCTCATAGAAAAATTATTACAATAAAAGTCACACTGTCATTAATCCCTCTTAAAGCCCCCTGCTCCAACTCTGAACACACTTATCCTACTGTTATTTCCACTTTCTGGTGCAGTCCTGACTGTCACTATGAGGTACGGCCTACAGCGATACATGTCCCTGCCCTGTGCCACCAAACAGAAAAATGGAATTGAGAAAACACAGTGTTTTCTCTCCATCCTATTCACTGGATCTGGCACTGTGTCACTTCCTTTTCTTCCCTGAAATCAAAGCAAGCATTAGAGATCAGTTATTCAGTCTATTCAGTCCATCACCTTAGCCAGGACAATGTAATTGAAGACATTCATGGCTTCTGGAATTTGTACAGAGAGTGGCAAAAATGAAGGCATAAGAGTGCTCTAAGTGAGGGAAATATTCTGGGGGGTTTCATAACAATGTGACTCTTACTGTAATCATTTTTATTACTTAAACACATGCATATTTTATGATAATTTCTCAAGTAGTAGAAGAATCTACACGTGTCAGGTTCATATGGACCGAAGTCAGTGTCACTGGTAGCAAGATTGCCCTGGTCTATGCCTCAAGGAAAGACTTATGTGTTTTCCCTAGTGCTGCTCCCCCAAAAGGTAGACCCTGAGTTTAATGTTGGTGGTGTTTAGACATACCCTGCCTGACTGAAGGCTATTTTCAGAGTAAGCGATTTACTGTGGAGTCTGCCAGTAAATCACTCTGAATATGGAATGTGGTCTTGTTCTACCATGAAAATAGCTTGCAAGCAGACAACTGCAAGCCCCATCTTTAGCCTACAGAATTACTCTGCAGCTTCTGGCAGAGGTGCGGGATTGTATGTATGTTTTCAGTAAGTCCTCAGTAATAATTTATCTCATCCACAGAGGTACATTTAAAATTAAAATGCTAGCCGGGCGAGGTGGCGCACGCCTGTAATCCCAGCACTCGGGAGGCTGAGGCAGGAGGATCGGTGTGAGTTCGAGACCAGCCTGTGCTACAAAAGTGAGCTCAAGGCCAGCCTCAACTGCATAGTGAGACCCTGTCTCCAAAAGACAAAAAATAAATAAATAAATAAATAAATAAATAAATAAATAAAATTAAAATGCTATTAAGACTCCAACATTTATTTCTCACACGAGTTGCAAATGTTTCAATACTGGAGACTTTCAGTCGCAACTAACTATGGAGAAGTCTGCTATTAAATATTTATCCTGGGTTTATGTGTATACTTTCTCTCTCCCTGTTTTCTCCCTCTTCATTTTAGAAAAACCTAAAGAAAAAAAATATGTTTTGAAAATCCCAAGTTGTTCTCTCGCGTTTTGAAATCACATTTACAAGTTGGTGAAAAGGGGCTACCTCTCTGAAGGACTGGCTGCCCCCACCAGAAAAGAGGGAGAAGTCCCGAGCTCTTCGCCAGCCTCGGACCCTGCCAGGCCTACCACGTGGGCAGCTCTGCACAGATCCCTCCAATACCTACATCCACATTCCCACACTCAGATCCTTTGCTCTGCGCGCTCTTTCCTTTCGCATGTTCTCAGCACCGCCACTAGGATCTGCCTCCACCGCTTCCTATTATATTTCTAGCTGCACATCAGGCTTCCTTCCGTAGGCCCAGCCTCTGTCCTGAGCACCTTCTGTGGCAGAGCTCCACATGGAGTTCGCAGTCAGGGTAACACCCCTACCTCGGCTTCAGGGAGCAGCCTGTAAAGATCAGCGCAGGAGTGACAGTGCAAAACAACACAGTTTTATTGTCCAAAATCTAAAGCCCCGGGGCCCACATGGGCCCCACTAAGCTAATACATAGCCAAGCATGGGATCATTTACCTCAGAAGCTCTAGGCCGATGCACCTGTCCATCTGCCCGGCTCTGGCAGCTGCCATGGCCGTGACTACAGCCTAGCTGCGGTCCTCAGCCTGCAGAAACGTCTCTGACTTCGGGTTCCGTTCCCACATCTTCTTCTCTGGTCCTCATGCTTTTCTCTTCCTCTTGTACAAATTCCTGCCACTGCAGCAGGCCTTATCATAGCTTTTATCTAGATGCAGCCAATGACATCTTGAGTGCAGAGCTGGGGTCTCTGCAAGGGGACTGGGCCTTGGGGCTACCCACTGAGCAGCTGACAAGGCAGGTCAGGCTGGAGAAGGTGGCCTCCACAGGGGCGGCCCGGAAGAGTTCTGTCTGATCCCTGGCTTCACCGTTCTCCATCTACTTCCTGTTAACTGTGAGGAGAGCGGCTCCTCTCCGCCAGGCCTCTGCCTCGCCTTCTTGCCTTGCAACCAGCCCAGCGTGGCCTGAAATTCGTGCCAACATAAACCTGTCCTGTCTGAAGCTGTGGGTGGTGGATATTTCCTCCCAGCCACAAGGCAAGTAGCTAAGAGGACCCCACCAAGGTGATGCAAGAAGGGCACTTTCCTCAAGATCCTTGACTGAAACACACTTTCAAGGCCCATTTGGCTCCCTGAAGACCTGCGTGGGCCGCCACTGGGGAGAAAGATGCAGACCTTTCCAGGGCTCCTCCCGGCCCTGTGCACCCATGGTCACTGTTACTCAAGAAGATCAACAAGGAGCAGGATGCTCTAAGATATGGAAAACAGCTTACCCTTCATGTACTGAGTGGGTTTCATTGAAATCTCTGAGGAGACGCTGTATGCTGTCATATCCAGAGTGAAGACATAAGTATGGTCATCGGCTTGGAGGTGACAGCCGCTACAATCTCATGTGTCAGCTGTAATTTCTCTAGGAATAATGCCACACACACGGGCCTCTGTGGAGTTCGTTTTCCTTATTTAGTGAGCTGGACTGTCTGACCTCCTAGCAGAGGAGACTGAAATGGGCAGCATATTTGGTGTTCCTTGTACAAATACAGTGCTGATTATTTTATTAATTTGCTTTGCTCAGGACAGAAGTAATATTTTTCATAATTCTGGAGTAGCAGTGTCTGAGCAAATGTATGGTTTTGAAGCTATCTAAATAAAATAAACAAGGCTTTAAAACAGTTTGATGGTTACACTCATTTTTGAGATTTTTTTTCCTCACAAATTAAAAAAAAAAAAAAAAGCCCTCATTGCCTTTGTTGAGTATAAAATGTGCAAAAAATCCAAATTGGACATTTAGCATCCACCTTTTAATCCTCTCTGGAGAGTCCTCCAATTAAATTCTACAGCTGTAGCACCATAGCAGCAATTGGGAATAGAAATAGAAAGATCCAAAGGCTGTTTGGAGTTTAGTCCCAGAGCCACCTCTGTTTCCTTGCTTTTCCTTTCACTGTTTGGGGTCTTGCAGGCTAGTGGGGCCCATCCTCTGAGAACTGGACTCATGCCTGGGGACGATGAGCTGGAGTTCCAGGCACCCTGTGGTGTGGAGCACGCACTGCTTCAGCGCAGACAGGTGGAAATCAAGGCAGCTGCCCTTGCAGGAGACACCACCTGAGCGAGTGGTTTCTAAAATCAAAGAAATGCCTCAGTGATTAATTTTCTTGCCGATGTGATTGATTCCCTGATATTCTACAAGTTGGCCTCTTTCTAATGAAGTTTTCATGATCATTAATTATTTTCAAAGAAAAAAAAATCCCCTCAAAAATGGTTCTATTAATAAAACTATTGCATCCTCTAATCATTTTATTAGGATTATAATTTTTAAAACGGAGTGGGGTCGCCACATCCAGCCACCCACAGGGTGCTTCCGGCTGTCTCCGCAGGGCAGGCAGGAAGGAAGCTCTGGGTAGGTGAAGCCCGCTGCCACCTCGGAGAGACAAGCCCTCCTCCGCTCCGTTACCTTCCTCCATGTACAAAAGTCTGTCTCTTTCCTCATCCCTCTGTGATTCGTTTGTCGCTGCTGTCTCAGGAGTCATTTTCCGTATGCAGGAAAGGCTGCTGTGGGATGCACATGCCTAGTACCCTGAGCCCCTCTGCCGTGCAGGAGTATTCTCTTTATCAAATACAACTTCAGAATAACTTCAAAACCCTAAAATCGCCTGTGTTTCTATAGAATGAGTTTTTGATTGAAGAATTACTTCTGAAAAGCAACATAGAAATGTACAACTCAAAATAGGAAAGAACCACAGACTCTTAGGGAGGAAAAACCCTACTGAACCAATAACTAGTCCCATTAGTCCATACTGTGTCTATCAGGCCAACTACCCTTGCCTCTTCCAGGTCAAACTGATGCTGTCATATTTTCTATGTATTAGATTTTAATGAATTTACAGTTTTTTGTTTTGCTTTGTTTTGTTTTGTTTTGAGACAGAGTCTGGCTATGAAGTTCAGGCTGGCCTTGAGCTCACTTTTGTAGCCCAGGCTGGTCTCTGAACTACAACTGATCCTCCTGCCTCAGCTTCCCAAGTGCTAGGATTACAGGCGTGCACCACCACGCCTGGCTGAATTTACAGTTTCTTAGTCTCACTTCAATCCATAGGGTCAATCTTATTGCCTAATTTTCTTTTCCATCCTAGGCAGAAAGAAAATTTATTTGAGCAAGTTTTTTTTCTGAAGGGAGAACACTGACTTAACCTTCACAGTACACTTGTGTAAGTGGTGTTTAGTCAGCTGTATACCACAGATTTTCATAAAAGTAAATCATTTTAGCTATTACTATATGCAAATGACCCTACAAATGAGCAACTGAAAAAACAACTCTTTATTATTTCATGGCTTTTGTAGGTCAGAAATCCTGGAGAAGATGATAGATAGATAGATAGATAGATAGATAGATAGATAGATAGATAGCAGACAAAGACAGAGGGGGAGAGAGGGGGAGAGAGAGAGAGAGAGAGAGAGAGAGAGAGAGAGAGAGAGAGCATACCCAAGGAAAAAGCCATAAGGCACAGTCTTTGTATAACCTAACACTGGAAGAGCAATCATTCAGAAACAAGTCAGAAAGTAATCCCTGCCCACCTCCCAGAGTGGAGGACTACAGAGGGGAATGGGGGTCCAATCACTGGGGATGATTCTAAGGGTCACCTGTCATCCATGTCTTTTCCACAGAATGTAGAAAAGTCACATGCCTAGGAGCAGGCTCTTATCTTTATAGCTCCAAACCAGTAGAGAATGTATATAATCTTATTAATGAAAATACTTCTAGTTATTGAAATCCATGCATTTTTAAATATAGAACAGGAGAGGTGAATACATAATCCAATTCTTTATCATTGTGCTATTTAATGCCTTGGTGACATTAGTGGGGATAAGTTTAAAGACAAAGATTAGAGTGGAATCTTTTGGACATACATGTAGATTCTATCAAATTAGATACAAGTAAGTGTAACAAGTGCCTAAGGGGGGATCTTTCACATTTTAGGTCACAAAGATACAAACAAAACTAGTTAGCTAACTGAATATGAGTAATTAATTAAATGTTAAAATGTAAAGTCTAAGTAATATGCATTTTCAGGATGTAGGTATAATGGTACATTAAGCTGCAGGTGATCTTGTCTAGATAAACTGGTGGCTCTTAGATGCAGATGACAGATGTCTGGAGAGTATCTGAGATCCCTTCAGAATGGCCTTTTAGAGTCCATATCCATGGCTCCAACAAGGCCGCAACTCATACTTCTTAGACAAGAGCGAACCTCAGTTTGAGAAATTACAACTAATGTCTCAAAGCACACAAGGGTTTGGGCATCCGTGGAAGGGAAATTTCAGTGTGAGGTGACCCAGGTCCATCAGAGTATCTTCCACCCCAGCCGGAAGAAAGAAAGAAGGAAAGAAAAAAAAAAAAAACTTCTTGCTTTTAGTTATGGTTTCAGAAAGAAGATATTTTCAAAAAGAAGTTGAACAGAATAATGCACTGTGTGCAAAATAATGCCCAGATTGGCTGCAAGGAAGGGAATGGATAAAGTGGCTGTAGAAAAAGGCATAGACACTGGCTTGAAGAACAAAAGCTAAGGGTGGCAGCAGTCAAGGGGAAGCACCTGTGGAGAATGCAGGTGGCAGCTCTGTAGCTCCCAGGAGAGGCTCAGATGGCAAGCTCAGAAGCCCTAGCCCACTCCAGAATCCACTAGCCCAGACATACCCTCTGGAGAGTAGCATTTGGGCTGTGAAGGAAGATGCACAGGGCATGTCCAAGAGGGCCCTTGGTGGCTGCAGAGGGGAGGTAAAGGGCAAAGCCAGACTGTGTAATCTCTCCTTTAGGTGCAATCAGAGGAAAGGTAGACCAGGAGGTTGCAACACGAGATTATGCAAATATTTCTCCACATGTTCAGAGGAAGGGGGCTATCTGGGCAGCACTGATTGTTTTAGGTGAAATGTCATGCTTGTTTCATTTGTCTCTTGCTTTGGAAAGTTTCAAGGCTTTATTTCTCACCCCTCTCCCAGGATAATGAAATCTGCTGTGTTGGTAGCAAGATTCTTGTGAAGAAGCGCTTGCCAGCTTCGCCCACTGCCAATCCTAAATCTGTTTGGGGCTGGGTAGTACACTATAGACTGCTGCTTCTAGCCCGAAACAAGAAAATCTTCCACTGTGGAAAAGAAATCTCACTGCATCCGCCTGATGCCAGTAGTTTTTAATGATACAAAATTCAAGAAAATCGTCACTGTCTCAAGGTGCATGTGACTTTGATGAACCGTTTTATTCTTTTAATGAACCACTACATATCCAAATGCCAACAGAAATCAGGTCCCACATGTGGTCTGCTAAGCAGAGGATTTCCTCCATACGTGTTCTGTGCACAAAATCCTAGTAAAAAAAAAAAAAAATCTTATGTTCCAGGCTACCCGTCTGTGACAGTTTTAGATGTGAGCCTGTAAAATAAATTTACAGAAGTATGTCAGGTTATGCTCAGCAAAATGTCTTCCATGGCCTATTTTGAAAATGCTACTACTACAAAATTAATTTATTTTTATGTTGACTTTAAGTTAAACATAAAGAGTTACTTGGAGTTTTGTCTGATATTGGCAGATTGATTTTATTTCTATGCACTGAAGAACACCAGCTTCTTAAGTGCTTTGGAAGAATAAAGACATCTGAAAATAGCAATTTAAATGTTAGGCTGGGAAGAGAGCTTGGTGGGCTAAGTGCCTGCCTGGCAAGCACAAGGACCTAGGTTCAGTCCCCAGTACCTCATGTCATGCTGGCCCCAAACCTGGGTGTGGTGGTGTACCCCTGGAATCCCACCACTGGGGCAGCTGAGAGAAGATCACTGTGAGTCTGAGCTGCATAGAAAGATCCTATACCGAATAAATAAATAAAAGATATTCTTCAAAAAACTGGAATTGAATTCCAGAAATGGATTTTGGAGATTATTTTGAAGTATTTATTTATATTTGGTTTGCTTCCTTCATGTTTCAGGGGATTAAATCCAATGCTCCCTTTCCTGTAGGCACCTGCTCTACCACTAAGCTGTACAACTTAAACCCTATATCTAGATCTAGATCTATCTATACAATTATCACAGTGTCAGTATCTGATTATTTCCAGTTAAACTATTAAAAAAAAACAAGCAAGAAAACAGCAAAACTAAAACTCTACACAAATAGCATCATAATGACAAAATCTTTGATGAAAATTAAGAAGTAAATTTAGATAAAATACCCTCTATGGTAAAAAATAAATAAATAAAACCTGAACTTCTTGTTCCTGGAAGGAGAGAATTCCATTCTGACTATGCAGATATGTGGGATTTTATCCCTATGAAATGCCAATTATTTTATTTTATTTTATTTTATTTTTTCAAGTTTCAATTTTTTATTGTTTAAATTTCATTTCCAAGCTAAGTCAAAGATATTTGATACTCAGAAAGCCAGTGATGATAAGCTCAAGTACCTATGTTATAGAGAAATGCCAATTATTTTAATAAAAATTCTGATTAAAAACCTGAGAGGTCGCTGAGAGGGATGACTACATAATTAACATACTAAGGAA
The DNA here is from genome assembly GCA_004027025.1 of Myocastor coypus. Lineage (NCBI taxonomy): Eukaryota > Metazoa > Chordata > Mammalia > Rodentia > Myocastoridae > Myocastor > Myocastor coypus. The sequence continues at coordinate 54,180 of PVJA010010753.1, forward strand.
GCAAATAAATTCCTTACATTAATTCAAAATCAGTTGCTGAATACAATGGAAGAAAAATGACCTACAAAGTTACTTTACAGAGGATGACAGCTCCCTGTAAACTATAGAAGTGTATATTCAACAAATGCCTGAAAGTCTGAAAAGAAGCCCATGCATGCTGTAGGGACAAGCGAAAGGCAGAAGCTTCAAGGAAGAAAAACCATTTTCTTTTTTTTCTAAATTAAATTAGGACAGGGTCTACGGGGGTCTACAGGGTCTCACTACCTAGACCGGACTTGTACCAATCCTCCTGTTTTCAGCCTCCCAAGTGTTGGGATTACAGGCGTGCACCACCACGCCCAGTCTCAGTCTCCAGCTCAGCACGCCCTGATGTGGGGGTGGGGGGGGGACCTGGCACTGCACGCTGGGGATCGAACTCCAGCCTCTGCGCTCAGCCTGAGCAGGTGCTTTAGTCTGCTGAGCTATCCAGCTGGTCCCCAAGAAGCATTGCTTTCTTGATGTGACTCTCAATATGAGAAAAATATTAATTTATCTAACCGTGTACCTGCGCACTTGAACCTTAGTCTAAATTTCCCTGCTGTGAGTGACAGGCACTGTTTGTGGTTTTATTGCCAATTAGCACGAGAAGGTGGTGTATCTGCAAGAGGAGACTTGGTAGGCTCAGTATGGGGAATTCCCTGTCTGATGGTTGTATGGACTCAGAAACCCTCACTGACGAGGTGGGGGAAAAGAGTTCTCATTAGTGAACAAGCGGTGAAATGGAAGGTGTGCACATCGTGGAAGCCTGCCAGGTGAGACCACAGGCTTGCGCCATGATTTGGGCGGCTGCGCTGGGCTTTTCTAGAGCAAACAAACCCTTCTTCAAGGGCAAAGACTTGATAGTGCTGCTTCTCAGACCCAGTTTGCCTGAGCATTTTCTGGTGGTCGAGATGACTGCCTGTGTTAGCCTGTTACTCTTGCCCAGGAGAAAAACACAGCCCTCACTCCTCATAAGAAGACATCAGGGCTGGCCGCATAGCCCCCAGTACCTGCCTAGGCCAAGCACAGTGACCAGAGTTTCCATCCCCAGCACGAGTGCCGGCCTTGCCCCCGGGATGTGCTCAGATGGTGGTGAGACTGGGCGTGGTGGAGCACCCCAGTAAGGCCAGCACTCAGGAGAAAAGAAAGAGGTCATTTTGCAAAGTAAAGTGAGGTGCCTGAACAAATCAGACACCCCCCCACACACACATACTCACAACAGAGCCCACCTCCTAGCAGGTGGGTCATTATTTGCCAATATTTTGTTTTAGAGATGTGGCACCTGGGCCCTTGCTGGAGATTTGCTCAGGTTCCAAGCAGACACAAGATGAGCAGACAAAAGCTGATCACATCTTCCAAAGGATTTGTGCAGTTCAAAGAGCAGAGAAAGGCTCCTGATTGCGCATTATCTAAAGTAGCTGCTCCTAGGGAAGAGAGAGGCAATCTCTTCTTTCATGTGCAACAGAGAGAATGAAGCCTTTTAGTTTTAATTTGTATTTGTCCTCATAAATTGAAATGTAATCCAGTTTTAGCAGTAAAATCGATGGGGAAAGCAAGACGGTGTTCCAAAGCGACACTCCATAATCCTGCTCACCACAGGCAATTTGCCAACAATTCAATTGCCCAAATTACTCATTGCGGATTCTTTTACCGCCTTACATGGTTAGCACCAATTCCTACAGTACAACGGGGTGGAAGTAGAGCAGCTTTGGATTATCTATACAGCGCCTTCCTTTCGTCAGTTTCCAATTGGACTTTGTAGCAATGCTTTAAGGAATATTTACTTTTGTACAAGCAAAAGGTCATAACGTGGTCTTCAGATAAGGACAGTCAACCCAATAAGCTCCGTGGCTTTTACCATAACGGTAAAGATACACTGGCATCATAGATTCATGGATGCATCCAGTGAAACTAATCTTGTTTATAGTATAATAAATTTTCCAGTATTACTCTGGGAATTTTTCAGTACCCTTTCAAAGCCTTTTAAAGTTATTTCATACATTTTCTATAATTTGTCAGTGTTAGTACACTTTGGCCATTTTTAGCAAGTTTCAGGATTTAGTAAATTATCGGAGATTAATTCTTTCTAAAGATATATAAATTTACTGTGATGTTCTTTAGAAAGGATCATTTTAAATGTAGTTACATATTTTTAAAGGGCTTTTATCTGTTGGCCATTTTCATTTCTACTATTTTTGCTGGTACTGAAGATTGCACCTAGGCCTTCATGCTGAGCTCCCTCCCCCAAATCTCCAGCTGTGGGTCTCTGTTCCACTAGCGATCTCTCTCCCGCACTCCCTCTCCCCCTCCCTTACCCTCTGCCTTCCCTCCCTCTGTCCCCTCCCTCTTCCCCTTTCCCCACTCTCCATTTCCCTCTCTCCCTTGTCCTCCCCTCTCTCCCTCTCTCTTTTTCCCTTCTTCCTTCCCTCCCTCTCCCCACTCTCCATCTCCCTCTCCCTCTCCCCCTTGTCC
>PVJA010010754.1:0-11321 GCA_004027025.1 Myocastor coypus
GGCCTCTGCATTGAACTGTATCCCCAGTCCTTTTTTTTTTTTGAAAGAAAGTCTTTCTGGGCCTGGCAGGATGGCTCAGGGCCTGGCAGGATGGCTCAGTGGTCTAAAGCGCCTGCAGGCGGCTTCAGGGACTGAGGTTCAATCCCCGGCACCACATGCTGTGCCAGCCCTGCCCTCAGGGCAGGCTAAGCTGGCCATAGAAATAAATAAACAAACAAACAAAAGTTCTGAAACAAGAAAAAAAAAAAAAAGAAAGTCTTTCTGATCACTAAGTTGCTGGGCTCGAACTTGTGATCCTTCTGTCTCAGCTTCCCAGAGTGCTCTAGGATTACAGGTGGGCACCACCATGCTCATGAAATCTTTCAGTTTTAAAACGTGGTCTTCCAGGGTTCACTTTCTGATCACTGATGGTATAGCCCACCTCCAGGAAGCACTCAGCTGCCACCCCTGTCACCTCCATCCCTCCCACTGTCACCTCCATCCCTCCCACTGTCACCTCCTAGTTCCCTGTCCTCACTGAAGATGTCACGACCTACCAGGGTCCCCAAGTCAGAGACAGTGGGTCTGCGGGGCAGGCCGCAGTAAGGCCGCACCAGTGTGAGTGCTGCCTTCATCACTATGGCCCCAGTTCCTTCTCCTGCCCCTTCCTCCTGAAGCCCTGCACTCTGGAAGGCTGGGTACCTGCATAGTTGGGCTCTGGGTCCTCAGCCTCATCGGGACTGTCCAGGGGCTCCAAGAAGGATGCGGGGACCCAGCCGCGCTTCGCCTTCATTTGGCAAAACCACCAGCCTGTGCCAGGGTAGGAGAAATAAGTGAGAGAGGCGAAGCCCCGCAGCCTCCCTCAGCCATGAGGGTGCTGAGGACACACAGAGACGCACGGATATGGGCGCGCTGAGATTCACCAGTGTCTCTTCCACACTCAACGTGGAAACCCCACACCCACAGCTCATGGGGTGACAGCACTGAGTCCCCTTCCAGGAGCAGACTATAAGTCTACACTCAGGCCTGCACCACTCAAGGGGACCCAGCCCCAGGGGAACCTGGCCCGGGGAGGGCAGGGGCCTGACCACTCTCGCTTTTCTCCACAACTTCCACCACATCTCCCGTGGCCAGAGCCATCTCGGAGCCCGAAGTCTTCTGGTAGTCAGCAATGGCGCGGTAGCTCTGCAGGATGATGGGCCCGGTGATGTCTGGGGGGGGGGGGGGAGGCACTGAGCAGTGGCCCAGGGTGGGCTCACCCTGTGCTGAGTCAGCAGCCAGGAGCCATTTCCTGCAGCCCTGAGTCCCCCAGTCCCCAGCACTTCCTGAACACTGGCTTCTCAGCAGGGGAAGTCAGAGGGTCTGGAGCCACCTTCCCCAGGGCCTTGATGGGGCAGGAGATACAGCAGGGACTCTGCAAGGCTAACTTGGCCAGAGCTCCAGGGATCTGGGAGGCTGAGACAAATCTGAGCCCAGTCTGGGCAACTTGATGACTTGGTGAGATCCTGCCTCAAAATAAAACATTTTTAAGAGACTGGGACAGAACTCCCATGTGAAGGACCTGGGTTCTGTCACCAATACCATGGGGGAGGCGGAGAAGTCGCTAGGGTACATAGGTAGGAGCAAAGGGAAGAGAGACACCCCCAAATCAGTCCTGCGGATGCCTGGACTGGCATACTTCATCCTACAGGTCTGTGCCCTGAACCATACCTCTTACCCTGCGGTGCCAGGCGTGAGAACCAGGACCTCACTGGAGCCCAGCCCGTGCTGGCCCAGGAGCTGCACCCTGGGGCAGGCTGTACTCTGAGGGGCATCCAGGAGGAACCTGCCGGTGCTGTGAGACCCCAGGGAGAATTGCCTGCCAGCAAGCGTGTACAGCAGGGCTCCTGTGTCCTGTCACCCTGGGCTTGAGCCAGTGAAAATGATGAGTGCTTGCTTTGACCAGAGGGTTTTATTATGTGGCCCAGGCTGACCTCAGCCTCCTGGGTCCACGCAACCTTTCTGTTTCAGCCTCTGGGACTAGCAGCATGCACCATGGAGCCTGCTTTATACATTAACGCTTTTGTTTTTAGTACTGGGGGTCAAAGCCAGGGCCTTGACACTGAACTGTATCCCCAGCCCTTCTCAGAATTATTTATTTATTTATTTATTGGTGGTACCAAGGATCGAACTCAGGACCCTTATACTTGCTGGGCAAGCCCTTTTTCCATTGATCTATCTTCCCAGCCCAGAATTTATCTTTTAAATTCTGAGACAGGGTCTTGTTAGACTGCCCTCAAACTTTCGATCTTCCTCCCTCAGCCTTCCAGATGCTGGAATTACAGGCATGTAACCCCACATCCCATTAATAAAATAAAAGTGTCTGCCAGTTCTGTGGGCATGCAATTATAATCCCAGCACTTGGGAGGATGAGCCAGGAGGATTGCCTTAAATTCTAGACCTGCCTGGCCTACATAGGCAAGTTCAAGGACAGCCTTTGATAGTAAGACTCTGTCCAAAAATAAAGTTAAAAATTAAAAGTGCCTGCTGTGGAGTAAGTGCTTGATAACCATTAGGGACTACTATTTATTTACTTTTTCTTTTTTGGTCTTTATTTATTTATTTATTTATTTATTTATTTTTTCTTGTTTCAGAACTTTTGTTTGTTTGTTTATCTATTTATTTTTGTGGCCAGGTCAGCCTGCCCCGAGGGCAGGGCTGGTGCAGCATGTGGTGCCGGGGATTGAACCTCGGTCCCTGCAGCCGCCCAAGCTTTCCTAAGCAGGTGCTTTAGACCACTGAGCCATCCTGCCTGGCCCCTTTTTTGGTCTTTTTTTTTTTTTTTTTTTTTTTTTTTTTTTTTTGCGGGACCAGGGTTCGAACTCATGTCCTTGTACTTGCCAGGCAGGCACTTGTGTCATGGAGCTATCTCCCCAGCCCCTTTTTTTGGTCTTTTTGAAACAGGATCTCGCTATGCAGTTCAGGCTGGCCTTGAGCTCACTTTTGTAGCCCAGGCTGGTCACGAACTCACATCGATCCTCCTACCTTAGCTTCCCGAGTGCTGGGATTACAGGCGTGCGCCACCTCCCCCAGCCAGGGATTATTGTTGACAGCTGCTGTGCAATCCAGATTAGCAACCTGGCCTTGGGTCACCCCTGAAGGCCATCTTAGCTTCTCTTCCTTCCCCATACCACAAACTCCCCTCCCCCCCACCCAGTCATTACTGGACACCACAGTCCCAGGGCTGAGGACGGGTGGCCACCTGCAGGGGCAGCCCTGGCGCTGCGCCCACAGTCTGGCTCTCACCTGCCGCGCTGCTCTTGCCGTCCTTGGGCACCAGGTAAGTCTCGGGCTTCCTTGCCCTGCAGAAGGGAGACCCCGCGTCTGTATCTAGCGAGTGTGGACTCCTTGCGGAGGGGAAGCCCAAGAGAGCCTGCAGGAGGACTTTGCAGAGCCAGGCGACGGGAACAGTGGGGAAGGCTTGGGAATGACGGGGTGCTAGGCCGCCCCAGGAGATCGTGGGGGGCACCGACAGGCCTCTGCAGACCCCAACTGCCCAGGGAGCATTCAAGATCAGCTGGGTCACTTGCGCTTGCGAGCCAGAGAGGATTGGGGCAGCCTGCAACTAGAGGCGCCCTGGAGAGACACTGATCTGCTATCTCTGGGCCTCGCCTCTAACCCCGTTAGAGTTGGGGGACTTCAGTCTGGTGTTGGAGGGGATTGGGTGCCGGGCACACAACTGTAATCCCAGAGCTCTGGGGTGGCTGAGGCAGGAGGATCACCATACTCAGCCCAGCCTGCGAAACTCAGTGATTTAATGAAATCCTATCTAAAAATAAAATAAATAAAAAGGGTTGGAGGCATAGTTCAGTATGAAGGTCCTCAATTCAGTTCCCAACAAGGCAGTAAGCAAGTGGCCTCTAGGCCCATGGTCAGCGGGCCCCAGTGCAGGCTGAGGACCCTCTAGCCAGGGCTCGTCCCTCAGCTCCATGGAGCTGGGTGCTGAAGCACTGCCCGTGGCTTCCTCTCCTTCCGCTGTGTGACGCCGGGCCGCTGGCTTGGCCTTTGGGCCGCAAACTCCTTTTCGCTGCCCGCCCGGTTCCCACCCATGCCACTCACGGGCTGTCGCCAGGCAGCTGCAGGTCTTCCGGTCGCACTTTGAAGAAGCCCAGCACGTGCGGGCCGCGGGAGATCTTGGGGGGCAGCGCCATGAGCGCGGCGCAGTACTCGGACAGCGTCCCCTGGCGGCTCTCGGCAGCGCGCTGGCCGTCGAACCAGCGTGGGGCTGGAGAGGTGGAGGACGCCAGGAGGTGAGGACCCCAGGGGAGTGGAGGGACCGAGAGGGGGAGGGGAGGGGAGGGAAAGACTAGGGGTGGGGAGGGGCTGGAGAGGGGAGATCGCTGGGGAGGAGAAGGACTCGGGTAGGGGAGGCTACGGGGTGGGCCTGCGCCGGCCTCACCAGGGAGGTGCGGAATGATCCTGTTCTCAGGGTTGATTTCTCCAGCCTCGATCGGGAACATTTCCTTTAGCATTTTCTAGTTGAGAAAAGAAAAGGTAGGGGGGCTGGGGAGATAGCTCCGTGGCACAAGGGCCTGCTTGGCAAGTGCACAGTTGTGAGTTCAAATCCCGGTACCGCAAAAAAAGAAAAGAAAAGCTAGGAATGCCACAGTTGCTCTCTCCCTGAGGCCTGCTGGCCTCTTTGGTTGTGACCCCACCACCCCACATTTCTTGGCACACAGCGGGGGAGGGCTTGGCCCCTCACCCCTCAAATTAGTTCTCTCTGGGACACGCGCTGTGGAGGCTCAAGGACCCCGTGAATGCACCCAATGTCCCTGACCCACCCGCCCAAGAGTTAAAATGGTTAATCTGTTATGAATGTGTGACAGCTGAAAGTGCCCCTTTGCTGTGGGCTGGGGGACGCCCCAGCCCCACACTCACGTGGAACTCGTAGATCTCGGTGAACTTCCGGTACACCACCTTCTCAGACAGGTCCTGCCACTTCACCAGGAACATGTACACCTGCAGGGCAGCCCCGTCAGGGAGATTAGCTCTGGGACCTGAGGCGACTTTACACTCCGCAGGGTGCTCAAGTTGGAAACTTAGTGCCCAGGCTAAGAGGTGGTGGGACCTTAAGAGGCGGGGCCTGCTGGGAGGTGCTTAGGTCGAGGGGTGTGGCCTAGCGGACTTCTGATCTTGTCCTCTGAGCTGTTGCGGGAGACCTTCCTTCCTGCAAAGCTGGATGCTGGGTTCCCAGGCTAGCCTTGTGGTCCTCACTCTGCGCTTCTGCCGTGGAGACGCCTCTGACCTGAGGTGCCATGCTATTGGTCACCCAAACCGTGACCTCAATGGCCTCTTCTAAGTTTCTTTTTTAAATTAGTAGATATTTGGAGTTGGTGATGATTAGGTTATTCACTGTGGGGAGCTGGTGCAGATGCATATCGCAACTGCGCCATCTTTACTTCCCCTTCCCTCCCCACCGTCTCCCTCTCCCAGCTCCACAGAGTCCATCTCGCCGCTTCCTGTCCTCAGTCTTCCATTCTGCACTTTGAGTTATATCATCAGTTTCTCATACACCAGAAACCAAGCGATGTTCAACCTTCTGGTTTATACAACTTAGCACTGTGGCCTCAAAAAGCATCCGTTTCCTACAAATGACTCAAGTTTGTCTGTCTTTATGGCAGAGTACTACTCCACTGGGCGTCAGTGCCACCTTCGCTTTACCCGCTCATCTGGCCATAGACACACAGGCTGCTGGAAAGACTGAGCCGTGTGCAGTGTGCCCGACAGTCATGGACTTGCATGGCTCACTGTACTAGGAGGCCTTCAGCTCTGGGGTGAATACACTGGCACAGGACATGCGAGGTCCAGGGGAATTTCTGTTTCAGTTTTTTTAAAAAAACTTTATGTTATGGCTGGCTCAGCTGGCCCTGGGGGTGGGGCTGGTGCAACATGTGGTGCCAGGGATCGAGCCATGGCTCCTGTTCTGTTTCAGTTTTTTTTTTTTTTTATTCTTTTTTTTTTGGTGGGACCGGGGTTCAAACTCATGACCTTGCACTTGCCAGGCAGGCACTTGTGCCACGGAGCTATCTCCCCAGCCCCTCTGTTTCAGTTTTTAAACGATCTCTGCCCTGGTTTCATTAATGATGGAATAGTCTCTATTGGTACCCTCAGCAAGGAAGAGGTCCTCTGTCCCTACAGCCTCACCAGCCTGCATTTGTCATTTTTTGAGTTCTTGATGAGGGCCATTCTTTCTTTCAGGAGTAAAATGGTTTTGTTTGTTTGTTGTTCTTGTTGTTTTGACTGGCTCAGGCTGCCTTGAGGTTGGGGGTGGGTATCCACCTACTGTCCCCTGTACCCGACTGGGATTGCCCACAAAAGCGCTTTAACCTCTGAGCTAACCTGAAAGCCCCTCAGGAGTAAAATGGCATCCCAGCAATCTCCTTTCCTTTCTCTATAGCTCCCCATCCTCAGGTATTTTGTTATAGTAATGCAAAACAGACCAGTGCAGCTTCTTTCAAATCAACTCAGATGCCTTGCCCTAACTTGGAGACAGATGTAGACCACCCTCCTGGGTCTGGTATGCAAGTGTCCAGCATGGGAATGGAGATGGCTAGGGTGCTGTAAGAGCCAAGGAAGAGGATGTAGGGCTCCATCTCTATGCGATTTGCCGAACAGACAGATATGTATGAAGTGGACCGGCATTGCTGGTGTGGCAGCGGGGACCTGCAGAGACTGCTCCTAGGCACAGGGTTTATTTGGGGAGGAGATGGGAAGAAAATGCCCTGACACTGACTTTAGTGGTACTTCTAGGCTCTGAATGTACTCAACACACACAGCCCCTCAGGCGAGCCCCTTGGTGTTGAATTCTCTCACAAGCCACAGTTTGTTTTAAGCTTTATTTATTTATATTATGGCCGTTTCTGCCTGCCCTGGGGTCCTTGGTCCTTGGTCCTTGTGGTTGCCTAAGCTTGCCTAAGAAAGCACTTTAGACCACTGAGCTATCTCAGTGGCCCCTGGTCACAATTAAAAAAACAAACAAACAAACAAAAACTCAGTAAGGAAATATAGAGGCAGCAAGGTGAGCTGGGCATGGTGGCACACATCTGTAACTCTAGCCGCCTGGGAGGCCAAGCCTGGATGATTACAAATTTATGATCAGCCCATAGTACTTAGGAAGAGTCTGTTTCAGTGGAGACAAAGGAGGCTGTAGGATCAATGCCCAGTATAATGCCAGTCCCTGGCACCACATGCCATACCAGCACTGCCCTTGCCAGCTGGAGTCTGGAAGTAGTGGTGCACACCTGTAATCCCAGTGCTGGGGAGGCTGAAAGCAGGAGATCACCACTACACACTGAACCAAATACATTAACAACAACAAAAATGTGTACCTCATACCTGCTGGGTTACCTATTTTTTTTTGTTGTTTGTTTGTTTGTTTTATTTATTTTTTATGGCCGGCTCAGCCTGCCCTGAGGGCAGGGCTGGTGCAGCATGTGGTGCTGGGGATCAAACTGCCCAAAAGAAGAAAGGTCAGATTTAAAATGAAAAGTGTAGAGGGGCCCGGCAGGATGGCTCAGTGGTCTAAAGCGCCTGCTTAGGAAAGCTTAGGCAGCTGCAGGGACTGCGGTTCGATCCCTGGCATCACATGTTGCACCAGCCCCACCCCCAGGGCCAGCCAAGCCAGCCAAAACATAGCACCAGGGGGCTGGGGAGTTAGCTCGGTGGTCTAAACACCTGTCTGGCAAGCACAAGGACCTGGGTTCAATCCCTGGCACTGCATGCCATGCCAGCCTTGTGACAGGAGCATTGTGCCAGCCATGGAGACTGGGTGGGGTGGTGGACTCCTATAATCCCAGTGCTGGGGAAGCTGAGACAGGAGGATCACTGTGAGTCCAAGCTGCAGAGGGAGACTCGGTACCAAATAAATAAATGATTGTCTTTTAAAGTATAGCATTAGCCGGGCATGGTGGCTCACGCCTGTAATCCCAGCACTCGGGAGGCTGAGGCAGGAGGATGGGTGTGAGCTCAAGGCCAGCCTGGGCTACAAAAGTGAGCTCAAGGCCAGCCTGAACTGCATAGCAAGACTCTGTCTCAGACAATAAAATAAAATAAAAAAATAAAGTATAGCACTGGTATATGAGCAAATAGAATAGAAAAATCTAGAAGCAGATGCAAACGTCTACAGAATCTAATATATGATTGAAGTAATAGTATCTCAAGTAATAAAAAATGAAGGTAAGGTTTTTTGTTTGTGTTTTGTTTTGTTTTATGGAACTCGGGACCTTGCACTTGCTAGGCAGGTGCTTGTGCCCCTGAGCTATATTACAGCCCGAAGGTAAGTTTTTAGACACTAGAGTTTAGCTTATTTATTTATTGGCAGCACTGTCCTGAAGCCTTCAGCCCCCACCCCTCCTTTTTCTGAGACAGGATCTTATCGTACCAAACCAGTTCAAGCTGGTCTTGAACCCACTAAGTAGCCCAGGATGGCTTTGAACTCACAGCAGTCCTCTTGCCTCTGCCTCCTGAGTACTGAGATTAAAGGCGCTGGCCACCATGCCTAGCACCTTCAGCCTTTCTGAAAATCTTTTATCTTGAGACAGGATCTTCTTCAAATTAGTTGTCCAAGCCGGGCGTGGTGGCGCACACCTGTAATCCCAGCACTCAGGAGGCTGAGGCGGGAGGATGGGTGAGAGTTCGAGACCAGCCTGGGCTACAAAAGTGAGCTCAAGGCCAGCCTGAACTGCATAGTGAGACCCTGTCTCAAAAAGCGGGGCCACCACCGCTACACCTGGTTTGGCTAACCTTTTTTGATACAGATAATACTGGATAGTGGCCGAGGGTGCAGCTCAGCAGCAGAGTGCTTGCTGGCAGGGCGCATGTGTGCGTTGTGTGTGTGTGTGTGTGTGTGTGTGTGGTCCCTAGGACTGCCTGCCACTGACACTGGGTTTGTAGCTCCCATCCCACACAGCAGAACAAACTCCAAGCAGATTAGACAGATAATGTGAAAAAAATGAAACGGTGCGAGCGTCCACGGGAAACTATTTCCAGGGAGGGGGGGAGAGGCAGAGATGGCTGCGCAGGCGACTCACACATAAGTTTGTCAGAGCGCCACGCATAGCCTTTGCCCGTTCTTCTCTGGGCTAGGACCAGGGACAGGTGGCCGTGCTTCCCCAGGCCCTTCCAGGAGAGGGCTCACATTGCTAGAGATGCTGACCCTAATGTGTCCCGCCGAGTGGCCGAGTGGCCAGAGTGGACCGCGTGCGGGGCCCTGGGGGGAGGTGGCCTGATGGAGCCTGAGCAGCAGCCCAGCCCCCAATGGGGCTTGGGGGGGTCCAGGTGGGCCGTGGGACGGTGAGGGCGGGGACAGGTGGCCCAGCCCACGCTGCGTACTCACATAATGCTGGCTGGGAACAAAGCGTTTCTCGAAGCCCAAGAGGGCGATGTGGCGGATGAAGATGTCCCCCATGCTGGCTGTGGCAGGGCAGAGACTCCTCCCAGGCGCTCCGCAGCGCAGCTGGGCCTTAAATGCTCTGGAAAGAGGAAGTCGCTCCTCTCAGCAGGGCAGGGGGCGGGCAGGGCTTAGAGGTCTGGTTTATTCTTTCAGTTTCTGGGGGCGCTGAGCTCTGCCCTGCTGGACCCACCTGACCCCAGGGCCTTTGCACGTGGGGAACCCTCATCCCATCGTCCCCCTCTGCTCACGAGTGTCACCTCTGTAGAGTGGCCTTCCTTAACAAAAAAAATTCATACTCTCCCCTGCCTCTCCCAGCGTTTTCTTCCCAGTATGTATTTTCACTGCTACATCACCAGTTGTATTTATTTGTTAATGCAAAGTTTATTTATTGACTTTCAGATGTGGGGGAGTGAAGCCTGGTCCTTGCCGTGAGCTATCTTTCTAGCCCTTTTTATTTGGGGAGTCAAGGTCTCACTGCATTGCCCAGGGTCTAACTGATGATCCTCCTGCTGCAGCCTCCCAGTCCATCTTATTTGGGGTCAGGGCCGCCCCTCCACAGACCTGAGCCTATCTGTTCTGGGGCCCTGGACTGGAACCCATCAACTTCTGGCCAGAAGGCTCACTGTGATCTGCAGGACTCTGCTTCTGTTTCCTCTCAGCCTGGTGGTGGCTGGTCCAGAGGTCCCTGCATGGGGGTTGGGGGGCAAGGGTCCCTCTGGTCATTCCGGGTTATGTCTCCAGGGTCTCTGCTATTGCGATGAGCTGGGACACTCCTCAGTGGTGACAAGGGATGGCCACATCCAGGGAAACCTCCGGCCTAGTGAGGAGGGATGTGTGGGAGCCATCGGACCCACTTGGAGATCACAGAAGTCAGGGGCCCCTTGGGCAGGTGACTAGGGACCCTCACTTGAGAAAAAGCCAGTGCTGTGGCAGGCTCTGACAGCGTGGCCGTGCTGCTCACCTGCGCAGAGGCCCAGGGCCTCCACAGCTGTGGGGACTGTGGTACGGAAGGGCGGGAGGGCAGGCCCCGGGGCTCGGCTTCCTTCCCCAGCAGCTTTTCCGCTCTTGCACAACTGCCCTCCTGTGTACGACGCCGTCCCGCAGACACCAGGCCTGGCTGGAGGGGGTCACTATCCCCTCCGACTCTGCAGCCCACACAGTCCCTCTCAGCTCTGGCTCTTGCTTGCGGGGCAAACAGAGGCAAGGTGTGCTAAGAACGGGTGTTTGGCTTTCTCGTGTGTGGTGTACCAAGGACTGGGCCCAGAGCCTTTGCCCTGAGCTACATCCCCAGCCCTTCTTAGTCTTCATTTTGACACAGGGTGTTGGTAAGTCATTCCATTACCCAACCTGGACTCCCTAGTGTCTGAGTGCTAGGGGTTCCAGGTGTGCACCACCGTGCCTGGCTTGGTGTCAGACCTGGTACTGATCTCTGTGGGCAGGCTCGGAGCCTTCTGTTGGATGACACAGAATTAACTCATTTATTGTTTGAGCAGAATAGATTTATTGGGGGATAGAAAGCTCCCGTCCCCCGAGAGAGGGATGGGGTGGGGGGTCCGGAGTGGGTGGTCCCCCACAGAATTTATTTTAATGCCTGAATGAAAACACTAATGACCAAGGGCCGGCCAGATAGTTCAGCAGACTGAAGTGCCTGCTTAGGCAGACGCAGCAGCTGGGGTTCAATCCCCTGCGTGCCATGCTGGCCCCGGCCCCAGGGTGAGCTGAGATGGTGGTTGAGGTTGTGCATGGTGGCCCGCTCCTGTAGTCCCAGTGCTTGGGAGGCTGAAAACATGAGCATCACTACATCAGTATGAGTCCAATCTACATAGCGAGACCCTGCAGGTCCTGTACTAAATACAAAAAAGGGGACCCAGCGGGATGGGTCAGTGGTCTAAAGCCCCTGCTTGGAAAAGCT
>PVJA010010754.1:11421-34115 GCA_004027025.1 Myocastor coypus
ACCCCGGTCCTGCAAAAAAATAAATAAATAAATAAATAAAAATAAAAAATAAAAAAAATTTAAAAATTAAAAATAAATAAATACAAAAACGAAAAAAAAAAAAAAAAACCAAAAGAAGGAAAACACTAGTGATCAAATGACTTAAATTTTTTATGATTTTTAAAAATAATTTTTATTTTTATTTTTATTTTTTTTCTTGTTTCAGAACCTTTGTTTATTCACTCATTTTTACGGCCGGCTCAGCCCACCCCGAGGGCAGGGCTGGCGCAGCATGTGGTGCCGGGGATCAAACCGCGGTCCCTGAAGCTGCCCAAGCTTTCCCAAGCAGGCGCTTTACACCACTGAGCCATCCTGCCGGGCCCATTGATAGAATTATTTATTTATTTATTTATTTATTTATTTATTTATTTATTTATATTTTTTGGTCTTTTTCTTTTTTTTTTTTTTTGTGGGACCAGGGTTCGAACTCACGACCTTGCACTTGCCCAGCAGGCACTTGTGCCTCGGAGCTATCTCCCCAGCCCCTTTTTTTGGTCTTTTTTGAGACAGGGTCTCGCTATGCAGTTGAGGCTGGCCCACTGCTTGACTCTATGTTGTAACAATGACTGAGACTGGGTGGCCACACCCTGGCATCAGAATGATACCTCTGTAATCCCAGCTGTATGAAAGGCTGAGGCCAGAAGATCCCAAGTTTGACCCTGGGCAATATAGTGACTTACTGAGACCCTGTCTCAGAGAAAAACAGAACAAGAGCCAGCGAGACAACTCAGCATAAGCGCCTGCCTGGTATGCGCAAGGTCCCAAGTTCCAACCTCGCAAAAAAACCAACCAACCAGAACAAAACAAAAAGCCCAAACCACAGCTCACACTGAGAAGTTCTCCTGGGGAACAGGGACTATGATCCCCCTTTTCAGAGGAGGGGAAATCGAGGCACAGAGGGGTTCTATATGTGGGTTAGCTCGTGAACTTGGGCATTCTGGATCCAGGCCCATGCTTAGCCATGGGGCTCCCCTGCTTGGCCCTCAGACAGCGTGTGTGTGTGTGTGTGTGTGTGTGTGTGTGTGTGTGTGTGTGTGTGTGTGAATGCCTATACAGGCGGGGCAGCCAAAAGCGCAGAGGCCATGGAGGCAGAGTAGGTCCAGGCCCAGGGGCTCCTGGTCTACCCAAGCTCCTTGGTCGCTTTCCTCTCTGTCTCCTCCCTCAGGCCACTTGGCTTCCCCAGATGGGCTGGGCAGCGTTTCCTTAGTCAGGAAATCCCCAAGGCTGGCTGGCGGGGACAGCGTGGCCAGAGATTTGGTAGGGGAGTGAGCCCCAGGATGGGCCTTGTGGGTCTCCTGCCAGGAGCCAGAAGTTGGGGCATACCAGTTATGGAATGACTTAGCCTGCCCAGGCCTACCCTAACCCCTCCGTGCCCAACCCCGTGGGTGACAGGGCTGTGGGCCCGCCTTCCAGTTGCCACCAGCTCTCCAGAGCACCTGTGTGACTGATTGAGGGACAGGGCCACTTGGCCAGAGCAGGGTTCTGCAACCACAGCTGTCATGGCAAGCGGGTATCTTTCCAGCAACGTGGGCCACACAGGCGATCACAGGTGTGAGCCCAGGCTGGTGACAGCAAAACCTCAAAAGTTAAAATATGTAAAAGGGCTGGGGATGTCACTCACATGAAAGCCCTGGGTTCAGTCTCCTGTGTCACAAAAGAGGAAGGAAAGATGGAGGAAGTTGTGCCCAGGATAGGCTCTGCCTGGCAGGCAGGTATATGAGTCCTCACCAGGACCTCAGGTGTGGGAACCCAGGACACTGCTCTGTCGTCAGGGGATCCCACTGCCCCAGGCACCAGATATCACCTTCTAGGCCTTGCGTAAGGCCTCGCCGACATCCAGGGAGCTGATGAAGCTCAGGCCACCTCGCAAGGCTGCACTGTGGGCACCGTGATCAGAGCCTGACTCACCTGGGACCTGCTTTGTTCTCAAACCCCACTCGCAGCCACATGCCCTGCAGAAGCACCCCCAGGCCTGAGCCCTGGTTTCTCAGACGTCAGTATCAGCAGCTGTGTCTGTGTTGCTGCTACCATGGGGAGCCCATGAGGCTGACAGCAGCTGTCCTCAGATGCACACAGGTCATGAGGGCAGCTGCTGGCACACGGTGGGTCAGTGATGTCTCAGGGCAGGCATCAGGCTGCCGGAGCCCCATCCAAGGCGGGGGCCGTGCCTGGTGCAGCTGTCCTGGGGAGCTTGCCGGCGGCGTGGAACATATCCAGGGCCTAAGGCCACCAGGACAAGCATGTGGCAAGCCTGGCACCCGCAGGCGATCCAAGGTCTCCCCAGAGCCTCTGTGCACAGTTCCTTGCTCAGAGACCAGATGTGTCACCAGGTGATGACACTGGACAAACACCATGGCTCACTGTGGCCAACACTACTGCGGGGCTTTGTGAAGGCAGGGTGCAGCTGCCATCTCCACAGACAGCAACCAAGACCTGGGCCAGAGTGGGGACCGGGCACCTGCACACAGCTGGGACCTGCTTCATCAGCTCGGGTGCTGGGCCCTTTCGGGATGTGGTCTCCTGGCTGTGATCCACTGGAGGACATGGTCTAAATGCAAGCCCGTGAACCCCACATGGATGGATCCTTCTGGTGATCCTGGTCCTCACCTGTGCAGGGAGCAGATCTGGCGTTCTCAGTGTGTGTGCCTGTGGGTGGGTGGCATGTGTCAGGGCCTTGCTCTATACCCTAGGCTGGCCCTCAACTCTCAGGGACCTGCTGTTCCCTGCCTCTCACGTGCAGAGATAACAGACGTGCGCTACCACACCCAGCCAGATCTTGGTTCTCAGAATGGGGCCGGAAGTGCCTTCACAGATCTCTTGCGTCAGATTTGCTTTCAGGACTTGACTTTCCTACTACTTCCTCAAAAATCCCCACAGGGAGGCAGGTAGAGGTGACGCTGGCGGGGTGAGGCAAGGGATGTGCACTTGTTACTGTGACCAGACAGGATAGCCAGGTAACTTGAAGGGCTGATGGGTCCTCTTTTTATTCTTCTGTGTATTGAGGATTGAATCTGAGGGCCTTTACACTAATTAGTATTTCTTTTTTTTTTTTTTTTTTTTTTTTTTTTTTTTT
Organism: Myocastor coypus; assembly: GCA_004027025.1. Lineage (NCBI taxonomy): Eukaryota > Metazoa > Chordata > Mammalia > Rodentia > Myocastoridae > Myocastor > Myocastor coypus. The sequence goes on from PVJA010010754.1 coordinate 14,534, forward strand.
TTTTGTCTTTTTGAGACAGGGTCTCGCTATGCAGCTCAGGCTGGCCTTGAGCTCACTTTTGTAGCCCAGGCTGGTCTCGAACTTGCACCGATCCTCCTGCCTCAGCCCTAATTAGTATTTCTATCCCTTAAAAACTTTTTTTTAAAATTGGCAGTCTTGGGGCCCGGCAGGATGGCTCAGTGGTTTAAAGCGCCTGCTTAGGAAAGCTTGGGCGGCTGCAGGGACCGAGGTTCGATCCCTGGCACATGCTGTGCCAGCCCTGCCCTCAGGGCAGGTTGAGCCAGCCATAAAAATAAACAAAAGTTCTGAAACAAGAATGAATGAATGAATGAATGAATGAATGAATGAATAAAATTGGTACCCTTGAAAAGTTGTCCGTGTCAGAGTCAGGCTTGCAATCCTCCTCCTGCCTTAGCCTCCTGCATGGCTGGGCACAGATGCATGCACCACGCTTGCTTCCCTGCTTAGTGATCCTCTCTAGGGAAGGCAGGCCTGGCTCCCAGCAGCAGTGAGCCGAGTCCCACTCTGGGCTGGAGCCTGTGCGGCTGGCAGCCAGGGCCGTTCAGGGCTACAGTTTTGTATCTGGATGACCCAAGCTTCATGTGGTCACAGGGGTGGGCTTTCCAAGGTAGCTGAATGGGCGGACTTGGAGTGCAAAGCTGGCATTAAGGGCAGGTGACTGCTGGACCAGAGGCCCTTTTGCTTTCTTGGTTGTGCTGTTTGCCATCTTCTGCTTGAACTGTTATACCTGTGCCACGCCACCCTGCCTTGGACCAGCTGACTATGGACTGAAACCTCCAAACTATGAGCTAAATAACCTTTCCCTCTTCTAACTGGGTGTTGGGCAATTTATCTTAGCAGTTAGAGAAAAGTGACACTCAGGAGGTGCGGGGCCAAACTGACAGGTGGGCAAGCAGCTGCCCGGGCAGCCTTCACTGGAGACAGCCACCCGCAGCCATGGCTTTTCTCAACTTCTAAGGCAACCGAGGCACTGGGAGGCCACTGGAGCCCCTGGCTTCCTGCAGGGAGGTGACGCCCCTAAGGTATCCCTGGAGACATTGCTCTGCAGAGGTGGTGCTGGTGGTACAACTGGCTTGTGACTAGGACACAAGGCCACTGCCTGAGGGCCAGGCTTGAGCCTGGCATGGCCACTTTGTCCTGTCAGCTTGCAGCCATCCTCAAAGACCCTCCCACTATCTATCAGATGACCTCACCGGTTGGCTAAATTGCCCAGGCTGGGGTTAAATTTACGCTCCTCTGGTCTCAGCCTTCCAAGTGCTGGGGCTATAGGCAAGCACCACTAAGGGCGAGGCTGAGCAGTGGGCGTGGGTGGACTCCAGGACAGAGCCTCCCCTTGCTTCCCTCCCCCTCTCCAGCAGCCTCCAGCTTGGCTGGGTACTCAGGTTAGACCAGAGCTGCCAGGGCTCCATTTCTCTACATGGTGGGCTTCCTAGGGGCACTTGCAGTGTGACAGCCACCTGGAGCTACAGCTTGGTCCTGCTTGCAGCACAGGGCACATTGTGGCATTGAGCTGTGTGTATCACAGAGGGCACACCGGATTCACCAGCCACTGCTGGAACGCACCTGGTTCCTGTCCCCACTGCACACCCTTGTACCAGCCCAGTTCATGCATTGGGAACTTATGGCCTCTCAGCTCATCTGTGCAGGCGGAAAATGGGGTCAGGAATGTGGAGGGGGGCAGCCGGGTACGACACTGGCCACGGCCCTTGAGGGGACCCTGGTTCAGCTCTCGGCTTCCCAGCTGACACAGCTCTGATCTTACACCGAGCCTCTTGGCCCCAAATAAAGGACAATTCCCCACCCAGAGTCCCAGAGCCTTGGGAGTGTCACTTGGTGGGGTGCAGCGGCTCAGAACTGCCCAAGGGAAGGCATTTCACTGATGCTAAGAGACCAGCCTGGCTAGCTCCGGGACTGGAAGACCAAGCAAGAGCTTGGTCCTGAAGCCTTCTCAAAGTTATCATGCACCAGCTCAACTCTTAGGTATGATGTAGTGTATTTATTTTTAATTTAATTTTTTTTTTCTTGTTTCAGAACCTTTGTTTATTCATTCATTTTTATGGCCAGCTCAGCCCGCCCCGAGGGCTGGGCTGGCACAGCATGTGGTGCTGAGGATCGAACTGCGGTCCCTGCAGCCGCCTAAGCTTTCCCAAGCAGGCGCTGTAGACCATTGAGCCATCCTGCTGGGCCCCTGATATATATATATATATATATATATTTCTTTTTTTTGGTCTTTTTGAGACAGGGTCTCACTATGCAGTTCAGGCTGGCCTTGAGCTCACTTTTGTAGCCCAGGCTGGTCTCGAACTCGTGCTGACCCTCCTGCCTCAGCCTCCCGAATGCTGGGATTACAGGCGTGCGCCACCACGCCCGGCTGGGCCCCTGATATAGTATATTTAAAAGCACCCATGGGACCAAGAATGGTGGTGCAGGCCTGCAACCCCAGCACTCTGGGAGGCTGAGGCAAAGGGATCTCAAGAGTGAGTCTGGGAGCTGGGCGTGGTGGCGCATGCCTGTAATCCCAGCACTTGGGAGGCTGAGGCAAGAGGATTGGTGTGAATTCAACACCAGCCTGGGCTATAAAAGTGAGCTCAAGGTCAGCCTGAACTGCATACATCGCAAGATCCTGTCTCAAAAAGACAAAAAAAGAGTGAGTCTAGGGCAGGGGAAGACAGCTTGGTGGTCTAAATGCTGGCTGGACAAGTGCAAGGACCTAGGTTTGAACCCTGGTGCCGCATGCTATGCCAGCCCTGGAACCACACGTACGCCGGCCAACCACTGAGGCTGGGCATGGTGATGCCCACCTGTGACCCCAGGACTGGAGAAGCTGGAACAGGATTGCTCTGAGTTTGAGCTTTGTAGTGAGACCCTGTACCAAATACATATATAAATAAAAAAGGTTTAGGTTATTTTTAGAAACAGTGAGGCTAGCCCAGGCAGCTTGGTCACTCAGTGAGATGCTAGGGCTGGGCTGAGCAGCGCCAGCCCTGGTGCACCAGTGCCCATCTTAGGGCCTGTGAAGCGCACTAGAGCAGCTGGCCCCCCGCCATCCAAGTGGGCTGGAGGCCAACAGCACCATCAGGCGACCCCACCTCCCTGGAGGCCTTGGGAGGCAAGGGGAGGGTTTTGAAGGAGAATGCCCACGGGCTGCACCCTGGCTTTGGCTCTGGGTGCGGATGGAGGAGCAGTATGCACAGCAGAAATACCTGGCAATGCCAAACCAGCCTTCAAACACCCCACCTGCCACCAGCACATTGAAGCTCCCCAGAAACTCATAAAGACACTTCCGAAAGAAGAAAATTAGTGTGTGAAAGGCATGATGGATTTTATTTATTACCCTATATCTACAAGTTGAGGTAAAATATAAGCAACACATAAAAATGTCTATTTCTGCTACCATGTAATATAATTCTCCATTGTGAATATCGTGATAAAGCTAATGGAAACTCTATGCCATCACATACTCTAGCTTTGACAGCTGGATTTACAACTCTTATTGTCTGTGAAGTCTTCACACAGGTAAGATTCTCCTACAAAGGCGTAGAATATCAAAGGTGCAGGATTAAGCTTACTGACCCCTCGCTCCCCACACTGGTGTCTCAGTGTTACAAGCAGAATTAGAAAATAATGATGGCAGTGAAGCCCTCGAACCCGAGCCAAGCCGGACAGCAGTCAAAGAACCCACGCACCCAGGTCACGGGATGGTGGGTGTCCTTCTTCGATGGCCCAGACACTCACACCTGACCACCAACCTTCGGCTATCCCATGTATTTCATTTGGATGCAAATGACCAAGCGGAAGAAGCTCCCATCCATCGTCCATCGTCCATCGTCCACCACCCGGGATCCACGTGGTGATACTGACCTCGTGCTGCTAGGTGACCCGGAAGGTTTCTCTTTTAATTATGATAAAAGAACAGATGAACCATGATAGATAGCTTAGGAAAAGTTTAGTCAAATATACAGATACTAACTGTTCACTCAGTCATTAAGAGAGCTGTGAACAAAGCGCCATTGACATGATTTTCCAAATAGAAAAACTAAAGAACTGACTGTCACAGGAATTTTCTTTGCTGCAGAAACTGAGATGTTCCAGTAGGAGATATCTTCACTCAATTGGAAAATACACACCATAGCTGAAGGTTCTGCTGGATACGTAAAAAAAAAAAATCTGATGAGATTCATCCCTGTCATATTCCCTGTCGTTTTCCCAGCATTGCTGTAAAATCCTTAGAATACATTCCGAAGTAAGCCAGCCATTCCAGATCTACAGTCACTCTGCTCTTTAATTCAATTCACAGAACTGCTGAAAAAGTAGACATTTCTATCTAAAAGTAGAAAAAAAGGTTTGTATAGAAGGTATTTCTGTTATACAAGTATATTACACAGCTTGGGGCAGTAACAGGTCCGAAAAGCTCTTCTCAACCACTGAGACTTTAAGCTAAAACAGGAGAGAAAACAGACAAGCAAATGAACAGGTTAATCTGATTACAGAAATTTCACGTTCACATACATCAGCCTGAAACTAATTTTGCTAACAAATTACTTGAAGCGATATGCTCATGAGATGGCATGAACCTTAAATCCATGAGCTGACACCATAAGGCAAATTACCACACAAGTCACTGCTTTAAAAACCCACGGCTGGAGCCGGGCATGGTGGCGCACGCCTGTAATCCCAGCACTCGGGAGGCTGAGGCAGGAGGATCGGTGCGAGTTCTAGACCAGCCTGGGCTACAAAAGTGAGCTCAAGGCCAGCCTGAACTGCATAGTGAGACCCTGTCTCAAAAAGACAAAAAATAAATAAGTAAGTAAGTAAGTAAATAAGTAAGTAAGTAAGTAAATAAATAAATAAATAAAATAAAAACCCACGGTTGGAGCCAGGGAGATAGCTGAGTGGAATAAGTGTTTGCCTAGCAAGTGCAGGGTCCTGAGTTCAATCCCTGCTATCACAAACAAACAAACCCACCAAAGTCATGGCATACTGCATGTCATGTAGCTCCCTTGACAGTATTAACAGCCATGGCTTGGGGAAAGCCACAAGAACACACCATCCAGGTGCCAGCCTCTGGCTAGGGCAGCGGTTCTCAACCTGTGGGTCTCGACCCCAGCGGGGGTTGAATGATCAAACACAGGGGTCACCTAAAGCCATCGGAAAATGTTATTTATTTGGAATTACAGTTTTGAAGTAGCCACCAAAATTATTTTTTGGTTTGGGGCCACTGCAACATGAGGAACTGTATTGCGGGGTCACGGCATTAGAAAGGTTGAGGACCACTGGTCTAGGGGACCAAACTAGCCCTCCCGTGAAGGAGCTGGGCAAGCTGGGCGTGGTGGCACACACTTGTAGCTGCAGCACTCAGGAGGCTGAGGCAGGAGCATCACCTTGAGTTCGACACCAACTTAGGCCACACAGTGAGTTCCAGGTCAGCCTGCATTACATAGTGGTTTTCAAATAAAACACCCACAAAAAGCTAGCCAGGCTAATAGTGTCTGAAATAACAGGACTAGACCTGTGGCTCAACATACAAGCTAGACGGTGGACCTGAGCTCAACGAGACTGCAGCACCTGTTACCCTGAAGGGAGAGGAGTCAGGCAAAAAGCAGCAGTGCAGGGAACTCTGTGGGCAGTCTGGCCCACAGAACACTTTCCTGGGAAGGCAAAGGTGCACTGTAGCTGACTTAGAGCTGAGGCAGGCCAAGGGTCCCGTGCTTTAGCACACAGGGTGTTCAGGTGAGCGTAATGGGGATGGAACATAAGGCCACTTACCCTAGGCAGGAAGAGGTCTACCACGTGGGGTCTGGCTCCTGCTTGATCTGAGAGCTTGCATCTGTCTCTTTAACTTCTATCAGGAGAAACAAAAGGGTAGCAGTTAGTCACGCTATGCATGCAAATCTGCTTGATCTTTTTTTTTTTTGTCTTTTTGAGACAGGGTCTCGCTATGCAGTTGAGGCTGGACTTGAGCTCACTTTTGTAGCTCAGGCTGGTCTCGAACTCACACTGATCCTCCAGTCCCAGCATCCCAAGTGCTGGGATTACAGGCATGAGCCACCACGCCCGGCAATCTGCTTGATCTTAAGTCCATTCACACTTAACAGGATTTAAATCCCAGCCCGGTACTCAGAGCGGGCACCTTACTTCTATGCACTTAACACAGGCATCAGCGATGCTGCAGTCATTCACCACTTTGCAACCAGTAGATGTTTTCCAGAAATGGCCAAGAAGCCAAACACAGGCTCCAAAGGGGGTGTCTCACACAGACCACAGGCACACATGCTCAGAAACAACACAGCACACCTCAGCCAGCCTCCAGCAAGCCCCTCGCAGCTGCAGTGCTCACCTTCTGTTGGTGGAACTTCCAACTGGCTGGGCTCTGCTGATTCTAAAGAGAAGCACATGAAGATGTTTAGTGGTGCTACTGAAAGAACCGAGAGCTGGGTGTGGTAGAGCATGCCTGGAATCCCAGCATTGGGAGGCTGAGGCAGGAGGATCACTGCGAGTTAAGAGAATAGCCTGGGCTACAAAAGTGAGCTCAAGGCCAGCTTGAACTGCAAAGCAAAACTCTGTCTCAAAAAGACAAAAAATAAAAAATGAAAAAAGAAAGAACCAGAAACGGGGCCTGGCAGGATGGCTCAGTGGTCTAAAGCTCCTGCTTAGGAAAGCTTAGGCGGCTTCAGGGACTGCGGTTCGATCCCCGGGCACCACATGCTGCACCAGCCCTGCCCTCAGGGCAGGCTGAGCAGGCCATAAAAATAAATGAATAAACAAACAAAAGTTCTGAAACAAGAACCAGAAAGCCCTGGCTCTGCGCACAAAGCCAAGCCAAGATGAAACAGAGACTCAGCCCACAGCCCCTCAACTATACTGTCAAAGTCCTGCTCTCCTATGGTGACAGTAAGTTACAGCACACAGCTGAGGTCCTAAACAGCAGCCTTTTTCTTTTCCGGTGCTGAGAGGAACTCAGGGTCTCACACCTAGAGGAGAGGGCTCTGCAGCCACGCCTCACTCCAGGTCCAAGTAGCAAAGCTAACAAGCTATCCCAAGAAAGCAGGGCACTCCTTCTGTCTTTCTCTCCTCACCCTCCTGTGACTCTTTTAGTGAAAGATTTTATTACCGCCACTGAGCAGCAGGCAATTCCTCTGGGGTTTTTTTGGTGGGACCGGGGTTTGAACTCATCATGACCTTGCACTTGCCAGGCAGGCACTTGTGCCACGGACCTATCTCCCCAGCCCCCATTCCCCTGTTTTTAAGGAATTTTATTTACTTATTTTGAGATACAGTCTTACTTTGTAATTCAGGCTGGCCTGGACTACGTACCCCAGGGTGGGCTTCAACTTTCGGTGATCCTTCTGCCTCCTTCTCCCGAGTACTGGGATTACAGGTGTATGCCACCACACCAGTCTTTTGAGGAATTTTAAAATCCACAGTGCATACATGGCTAACTAATACAAGTTGGCCAATTTACAGCAACCATCAAAAAGTGATGGTGTCAGGAGTACAGTACGAAAGACAACCTGCTATGGCCACGTCATTCCACTATGCTGGATCCCACGCTTCCCTATCTGATGGTTGTTAGGACCCGCCGCTCGAGTTGCTGCGCATTTCCAGGCTTTCATGCATGGGTGTCAAGCAGAGCAAGCCCAGGCGTGCCCATGTGTGTACACGCGCCCATGTGTGTGCATGCAGCATGCGGAGCAGCCCATGACCACCATGCATGCACCCCTGTCCCCACCTGTGTCTCTCACCTTGAATCACTGGGCCTTCTGACTCACTCTGATCAACCAGCTCTGAAAATAAAGCCGTGAATTTAGGCAACAACTCAGTGACACTGTTCCCCCAGCAACTCCCATGATCTAGGCTTGCCACCACACTACTGCTTTCCTCATGATGAGAAGGAGCAAAACGTAAGGGGAGGGGCCAGCGAGATGGCTCAGTGGTCAACAGCGCCCGCTTAGGCAAGCTTAGACAACCACAGGAACTGTGGTTGGATCCCCAGCACCACATGGGTAAATAAATAAATGAAGTCTAGAAGAAAAAAACAGAAAACAAGGGTACTGGTGTAGCCCACACCTAGTCACTAACTTCACAGTAATTACGGTAGAACTCTACCAGCCTACTGTACAATAATGAGGACAAAATTAGCACTACAGAAATAAACTTGGGGGCGGGGGGCTAGGGAGATAGCTCCATGGCACAAGAGCCTGCCTGACAAGTGCAAGATTATAAGTTCGAGGGCCAGTGGTATAGCTCAGCGGATTTAGCACTTGCTTAGAGGAAGTACAGGGGCCAGGGTTTGCTTCCTGGCCCCTCGTGCCGCGCCAGCCCCGTTCTAGAGCACGCTGAGCTGGCGATACTGGGCGTGGTGGTGCATGTCTGTAATCCCAGCCCTTGGGAGGTAAAAACAGGAGGATCACTATGACTCAGTAGTGAGACCCTTAAAAAAAAAAAAAAAAAAGACGGAAATGGACATTAAAAAAAAAAAAGATTGTAAGTTTGAATCCCTGCCCCCCCCCAAAAAAAGAAAAGGAAACTTTTTTAAAATGTATTTTTAGAGATTTAAATTAAAATTCATAAACATGAATTCAAAGAAAAAGTTATCATGCAGTATCATATGGCTGCTTCAACTGTCCAAGCTTGCTGGTATGACCGAGGCTGGCGCTGAGGCGCACTCAGGCTCCCTGCCATCACTGACATCCAGACACCAGCGCAGCTGCCAAAACCGGAGCTGAACAAGACAGAACGGCAAGGCCCAGGGGATGAGTGAGTGACTAATCATGGCAAAGTGCTGCTCAAACCCCAGACGGGGATGCCTAACTAGGCCCAGGCCCCTCAAGGGAGTGCGGTGAGGAGGGTCACCACTGCAAAGTGGCAGAGCGGTAGGAGCAGGTGCCCATCTGGGCTGCTCAGGGCAGGGAGAATCATGATTCTGTGAGCCAGGTCACCAAGCACTCCTGAGCACAGTGTGCAAGAGGAAGGTGGTTCTGGTTACTGAACTTCAGACTTACTGGTCAGCACAGATGGGTTCCATTTAATACAAAAAAAAGACTGAAATGTAAAGGGCATTAGAAAGGATGTCAGTCACTTTTGTACTTTTTTTCTTTTTCTTTCTTTTTTTTTTTTTTTTTTTTTGTCTTTTTGAGACAGCGTCTCACTATGCAGTTCAGGCTGGCCTTGAGCTCACTTTTGTAGCCCAGGCTGGTCTTGAACTCACACCGATCCTCCAGCCTCAGCCTCCCAAGTGCTGGGATTACAGGCGTGTGCCACCACACCTGGCTCTTTTTTTCTTTTTAATGTATTTGGTACAGGGTCTCACTAGCCAGCTTGGACTCATAGGGATCCTCCTGTTTTCACCCTCCCCAGTGCCGGGATTACAGGCTTGTGCCACCATGCTGAGTCTTGGTGGCTGGCTCAGCATGCCCAGGGGCAGGGCTGGCACAGCATGTGGTACCAGGAATCCAACCCTGATCCCTGTGCTTGCCTAAGCAGCCACTCAGTCACCAGATCAAAGCTTTTTTGTTATTATTATTTAAAACATATTGCTATTACTGTTTTCTATGTAAACAGGTAAGAAGGCCAGCCAGGAAGTGGCTAACACAGCTCACAGGCACACTCAGCCGTGGCACAGTAAGAGCTGCACTGTGCACTCTCACAACTCACTGACTCACACCCCGCGACCACAGCACAACAAAACAAAATTAATGTTTCATGAAATACTCACGGTTATTAATCACAAGTCCTGGAAATGGTCTAAAGAGAAAAACAACTGATTAACAGATTTATTTTTTTGCCACCATTCCAGCTACTTCATTTACTCATTTTTTAAAATTTAAGTATCTGGTATAGGCTCTCACTATGCAGCTCGGGCTCATGGTGATCCTCCTGTCTTCAGCCTCCCCAGCGCTGGGTTACAGGTGCATACCACTGTGCCTGGACTTGGTGGCCAGCTCAGTGCACTCTAGGGCACGGCTGGTGCAGTGCGAGGTACTGAGTATGCCTAAGCAGGTGCTTAGTCCACTGGCTAGTTTTTTAGTATAGAGTCTACAGGGTCTCACTACACAGATCAGACTCGTAGTGATCACCCTGTCCAGTCTCACTTGTCTCCGCATGCCCCAGGGGTGGGGCTGGCAGGGCATGCCAGGGATTGAACCATGGTTGCTGTGCCTGCCTAAGCAGGTGCTTTAGCTCACTGAAGCTGTCTGGCCAGCCCTAGCCAGTTTATTTTTAATCTAAAGAATATGTTCTTATTGAACTAATGTTTAGCTGGCCACGGTGGCCCATGCCTTAATCCTGGCACTCAGGAGGCTGAGGCAGGAAGACTGCTGTGAGCTCTGGGTCAGCCTGGGTTACATAGTGAGTTAAAGGCCAGCCTGGACTGCAGAGTGAGATCGTGTCTCAAAACAAAACAAGGGCCAGTGGAGATAGCTCAGCAGTATAAGCACCTGCTTAGGCAAGCTTAGGCAGGCACAGGGGACCAAGATTCAATCCCTGGAACCACATGCTGCACCAGCCCCACCCTAAGGGTGGGCTGAGCTGGCCCAAAAACCCAGAATGAAACAAAACACAGCTCTGAACATGGGTAGGATCAAAAGAGAATAACAAGGACAAATTGGTATCAGTCAGAGCAGATACACTTTCTGAGACAATCACTTAGCAATGAGGGCAGCTTCTCCTAGCCCCAGCAGAGGGCGGTGCAACCATGGTGGTCTTAAAGGGTCCCCTGGTCAGTGGTGCCTTGGCTAGCAAATGGCTGACTTGAGATCAAACCTGCCTACCATGGAGTCCACGACACGACATCAGACATAGGCTAGTAACATTTTTTGTTTTGCAGGACCAGGGTTTGAACTCATGACACTGCACTTGCCAGGCAGGCACTTGTGCCATGGGGCTATCTCCCCAGCCCCCATGACAGGCTTTGCAGATCCTATTTCTGTTCCAACTACTCAAAGGCACACATGGATGAGGTGGCAAGTTGGATACAACTGTGTTTCAGTAAGTTATAAACACAGTCAACACAGTCAATAGGCAGGCCAGATTTGGGCTGTAATTGGCCAATGCCTGGCCTCAACGGCTGGGAAAGTCAGAGCCAGCTCACAGGTGCATCTTAATGGCAGAGCAGTCCTCTAGCCTGTGGGAGACGCAGTTTGAGCTTCAGCACTACAAGAGAAAACATGGCCTTGAGCAGGAGATCTAAGGTAACAGCCACTAGACCAGCATCTGTCATTCATTACTCAGGGAACTTGATTCTGAGACCTCACAACTGCACCATCCCAGGGTACAGTTTAAGATCTGGCCTTATGGTCCCCAGATCTGGCCTTTCTACTGATGACACTTACCTAATGACTGTGAATTTGATAAACTCAGCAGAATCTAAGATCCTTCTCATGGAGCTTATTTCCAGGTAACTGGGGGCTTTGAATGACACCCCAGGAGGCATGCCGTCAACCACCACACATCCAGGGTTGATTGTGATTTTCCTGTAGGGAACTTTCACTGGGAACCCCATCCCAATGGCTTCGCCTACAGAGACAGAGCACAGAAGCAGAGTAACCCTCCACCTTAAGAAGCGTGAAGAACATGATGACCAAAGCTCAAAGACTGTTTCTGCTACTAACAGAGGTCTGTACACCCAAACTCAAATGCGAGCTTCAGGGCTAATTTTCATGCTGACCGTCAAATAGAATGACACACTGAATTTTTTTTTTTATTAAAGTAGTGTAGCACACACACATTAAATAGTTTCTCTTTAATATGAGGATCACAATTATTCAACAATCTATTGAACGGATCTCATTAAAAACAAGTCCTGCTTACGGTAGCTCAACTTTGCAACGCAACACTCACCAAACTTACGGCTGAAGAGGTCATTCACTTGCTCTCTTAGCTGTCTTGCTTTTTCAACTTTTGACAGTCTTTCATTATCATCATCTAAACACAGGTAAGAGAAAGCCAGAACTTAATAGCTCACTTTGACGCCCAAGTTAGCTGTCTCAAGTTCAGTGTCATGCTGTCTGGAGTACTGAAGCATCTGAAGGGCTCAAGTAGGAAGCAGACGACACGCTCTGCCAGTGAGAACCACCAGAGGCACGCACGTGACAGCCCCACCTGTGGCTTGTAAAGCCAGTGGCACAAACAGATGTAATCACTTTTACATTCTCTTTACTAACAGAGTAAAAAGCCCCCTGATGAAACAGACCTCCCCATGCTACTCGTGGTTCAAGCTGCTCTGTCTTGCTCTGCAGCAAGACATACAAGTTATCAATCATTCTGTCATGAACATGTTAGTTACACTACCACCTGTCAATGCCCTAGTCCTGTTATATAAATGCCTCCACCAGCTGTTTACAGAGGCTTTTGGACAGCTAGGTGCTGGGGTGCTTAGCTGCAGTGTCTGGCCAGCCCTTGCTGCAGAGACCTGGAGGTACCCAATGATCTGTGCAAACCAGAATCACGCCAGTGATCTGTGCTGGCAAAGTCCAAAAGCACTAAAGAGATGCATCCCGCTCTGCTGCAGGCAGAGCAGCCATACCTGGAATTGTTACTTGAATGATGTTAAGATCTTCAACACCTGATGCAGTAGTGTTAACGCTAGGTGATGAGTTTATTTTTCCTTAAACAGAAACATAAGATTAGCATTTATGGGAGATGTACACAGCCAGAGCCTTCTCTAATAAAACCTGGGGGTGGTTGTTACCCAGGCTGGGAGGTAGCCTTTTGGACTGTTTTTCAAGGTACATTTTGTATTCAGATAAAAGGTTAAACTTAAAAAAAAAATTATTATTTTTATAATATTTATTAGATAGTCTTACTACACAGCTCAGACTTGTAGTGATCCTCCCATCTCAGCCTCCCCTGCACTGGGATTACAGGCACATGCACTACCACGCCTACTTTCAGCGGTTGGCACAGCACACGTTACCAGGGATTGAACCCTGGCTCCTTGCATTTGGCTGGCAGGTGCTTACACCACCAAGCTCCCTCCGAGCCCTAAGCTTTCTGAAAGACTGTTTCATCCCCTGCCTTTCCCCTTCGTATGGGACGCAGCAGCGCATTACACCCATGGGCCTCAGCAACTACTAAATGGGCCTCACCTGGAGGCTCCGGCACAGCAAGGAGCGCAGTGCTGGCAAGGGCACACCCCCGGCACAGCACGCAGCTTCAGGAGGGCTGCACGGGAAGCACTGAGGGGACACCTGCCCAGCCACAGCCGGACCAGTGGGACTGACCTGGCTACTGTTACAGCCACACTGCCCTCATATCCAATTATTAAAGAGCCAAAGACTGATAGCCGGGCGTGGTGGTGCATGCCTGTAATCCCAGCACTTGGGAGGCTGAGGCAGGAGGATAGGTGTGAGTTCAAGACCAGCCTGGGCTACCAAAGTGAGCTCAAGGCCAGTCTGAACTGCATAGCGAGACCCTGTCTCAAAAAGACAAAAAAAAAAAAAAAAAAGAGCCAAAGACTGTGAAGCAGACAAAAGTGCAGCTGGGAGTGAGCTGGGGACACTCACGGGGAGGGCTCTTGGAGGAGGTGCTCTCCTTGATGGCAGTCTCAAACATTTCAGGCCTACAGAGAGAACAACACATGGCAGCCAGGGCATCTGGAGGAAGACTTGCTCCCACAAGTTAAAACAGCAAGACTTAAATACTATAACCCAGTTTTTAGGGGGTGGGTCAGGGGTAAAGACCATGTCCAGTATGCAATCTGTCCCCACTATCACCACAGAACATAAGACAATAACCCCAACACCCCACCCCAACATTGAGTACACAATTCTTAGCAATGGAGAAAAAGAAAAGTGGTTATACAAAGAACACACCCAAAAAAATGGTAGTAACAGTGCTTGTGACACTGTCCTGTCCCTCGCCTAGATCCCTCCTCCAGCCCCACTAGTCTCTCTGCCTCTTCTTCTCATGGTGCTGGCCGTGAGATGGATATGGGAAGCAGAGACCTGAGCTAGCAAGGACCTCTCCTGATGATCTGGCCTTAGGAACGCTATGCCAGGCGGTGTCCGCTTTCTTTGTGTGACAGCAGCCTGAGACAAGTCAAAACTATATACTGCACCTAGTAAATGAAGTCTGAAATTCATTTCAATTACTTTCAAATAGTTGTTCCCTATCAATCTGTATCAATAACTTTATTTTCACCTATTCCAATCACCGACCTAATAGATTTACAGATATTCAGCCAAATACAGGAAGCGGAGAAATACAAGGCCTTTAGGAAACATGGTCACTGCTACAATTTCAACAGCATCAAAGAGTAAGAGCCCAATGGGTGGTGGTGGTGGTAGAGTGTGCAACGTGAAGCTGCGGCCTCTCTCACATACCAGAGCTAGCTGTCTTCCACTTTTAACTTACTAAGCTTACAGGATGTGAGTGACACACACCTGTGATTCTAATTACTCAAGAGGCTAAGGAGGAGACTGTGAGTCTATGGCTGGGCAGGCAACTTATATTGTCTTAAAAAAAAAAAAAAAATTAAAGGCTGGGGTGCTCAGTGTGGAGCTCTTGCTATTATATCTAAGGACCCTAGGTTGAATTCTCATTACTAGAAAAAAAAAGTGGAACATAAAGGGGAGGGTGGTCCCGAGCTACTTGGCCATGGGCCTGCCCTGGATCTCCACTCAGTTTCCACTCCCACTCCTCCTGCTGTCCTCACTTCTTAATGATGAACTTGATCTTGGCCTTGTTCCGGAGGATCTTCTCCAGCCGAGGGATGCCAAAAGTGGAGGGCCTGCGGAATGGCACCCCCTCGGGCAGACCTTCCACGTAGAAGTCTTCAGGGAAAGACTCGAACAACGCGAATGGCACCTTCACAGCTTGCTTAAGGCCAAGAGCTTCCCCTGTAACACACAAGCTACATCGGTTTCTGACACTGCACTGTCAAAAAACTGCAGCTTTATATGTGTGTTTGAACTCATTTCTCAGCTACTAAAGCCATATTCATTTCAAAATCACATTCATTTTATTTTAGGAAATGTCCTTTGATTTGTGGTACCCAAGAAAAATGAGAAACTGAAACCCAAAACCTGCATGAAATCAATGATACTATACTGTTCAAACATTAGCTATTTTACTGTTTGGTTTCACATACAAAGAGCACCTTATTATTTCAATAAGGTTTTAAACAAACCTACCACATTTTTCATTGAAAAGATTTTCCACTTTCTGTTTCAGGTCTGTAATTTTGGCATTCCAGGCCTCTGCATTTTTATAAAAGACAGACAGTTAAAATTGTAATACTAGTACTAATATTCTCACAGGCAGGAATTCTTCATCTTTTACTGTGCATTTTAAAAAGTACAAAATAAAAAATCCAAACACTTCTTACAGGTCACGGGCTGACAAGCACTGCTCATGGCATACAACACACTGCTTGATTCTTTTACTCACACAGCACATCGGCTACAAATAAATGGCATGCGGTGAACTCGGTGCCCCCCCATTGTACTATCCATTATGTGCCAGGTTTAGTTTTAAGTACATTATGTGATTAATATTTGAAATCCCTTTAGTACCCTTTGATGCAAAAAGTAACACTGCCCCCAATCACACAAGGCACCTAAGAAACGATAGCAAAGACAGCTTGCCCACTGCCCACCAATGCTTTTGTAGTATTTAAGTATTTTGAGCTACTAAGTTTGAAATGTTTTTAAATTATACCACCAAGAAAAAATGCTGCATTATTCTCATTATAAAGACCTTGAGCTGCTATTTTATGTACTTTTTAAAAAAAATGTATTTAGGGCTGGGGAGATAGCTCTGAGGCACAAGTGCCTGCTGGGCAAGTGCAAGGTCGTGAGTTCAAACCCTGGTCCAAAAAAAAAATGTATTTAGTACAGGATCTACAGGGTCTCACTACACAGACCAGACTCAGTGATCCTCCCATTTTCAGCTTGCCAAGTGCTAGGATTACAGGCTTGTGCCACCATGCCCAGTCTCAACTGCTGTCTCAGTGTGCCCTAGGGGTGGGCCTGGCACAGCACATGGGGAATCAAACCCTGGTCCCTACCCACTCAGCTCTCTGGCAGCCCTAACATTGCCTTTCCTTCCCTCCCCCCCTCCCTTCTTGCCTTCTTGCCTGCTTGCTCGCTTACTCGCTCATACCAGGGACCTTGCACTTGCCAGGAATATACTTAAGCCACTGAGCTATCTCCTCAGCCTTCATACACTTTTTTTTTTTTTTTGGTGGGACTGGGGTGCAAACTCACGACCTTGCACTTGCCAGGCAGGCACTTGTGCCACAGAGCTATCTCCCCAGCCCCTCATACACTTTTTTTAAACAATGGATTAGACAGGTGAGGAGCAGGTATGCACTCCGGGCTCAGTCACAGAGGAACAGGGAAGCAGGCAGTCTGCTCTGCAGCCTGCTCCTCTCATCTTGGACCACCAATGACTTACTAAACAGAAATTATTCACCCGGCAAAAATAAAGCATTAATTCCTTTTATTCAAAATTCTGAAATTAAGCCAGATATAGTGGCCCATACCTATAGTCCCAGCACTTGGGAAGCTAAAGCAGGAAGACCGACACGAGTTCAAGGCTAGCCTGTGGCTACACAGTAAGACCCTGCCTCAAAAAACCAACGACCACCAACCCCCCTTGCAAAAAACCAAAATTCTAAAACTAACAAATCTTAAAGAAATACTTACCAAAAGAAAACTCTCTCCCTCGAGGCTTGAAGGGAATATTAGAACCATTAGTCTGTGTAGGAGTTCGAACAGTGGAGGTTTGAGGGTTGTTGTTATTAGGGCCTAAGAAAAATGGAAAGGGAGAAAAGTGCGATCAGTATGCGTGGAGCCCTGGGTGAGTACTGCTTCTGCTTTCCCCAGAATGCACTCTCCTGGCCCAGCACATGCCAGCACAGGACCCTTGGTGCACTGCCTGCTCACCATCCCAGGGCTCTTCCCTGTTTCTATCTCCCTCCTGCAGACTGCCGTGTGCTCCCAGAAGAGAGCATCCTGATGGAGCCGAGACACTGCATACTCACTGAGGGCCGCCACAGGGCCCTGTGCAACCCTCTACCCTTGTGGTCACCCGTGCTCACTTAGATGTCTTCCTTTAACCATAACACATCTTTAGGCACCATTATCTCCACTATGCTGCTGCTTCCCTTTTGATTGTCCAACAGCTCTGACAACTTCTTTTTCTTAATTCTTTCTTTATTTATTTTTTTTGTGGGACCAGGTTTCAAACTCATGACCTTGCACTTGCCAAGCAGGCACTTGTGCCACAGAGCTATCTCCCCGGCCCCTCTCTAAATTCTTAGTACAACTCAGAAGTAATGCTACAGATTACCCACTGTTTCCTAGTAAATGAAAATGAATGTTAGTTCCATTTACCCATAGAAAACCCATGAATACTTAGAGGTACAAGCATCTATTTTAGACAACACATCAGTTGAATCCAAAGAAAGTTTTGATTGATTGAATGAGTGAATCAGGGTATGTGGTAGTTCAGGCTGGCTTTGAACTCACTATGTAGTCCAGACTGGCCGCAACCTTGCAGCAATCCTCCTGCCCCAGCCTCCAGAATGCTGGGATTATAGGCATATGCCACTGAACTCCACAAGCTAGATATTTTTATAAAATACAAGCAAAAATAGCTGGATGTGGTAGCACATACCTGTAGCCCCACCTAATGGGGAGGCTCACACAGAACAGCTTAAGCCCAGGAATTTGAGGTTACCCTGGGAAATATAATGATACCTCGCCTATTAAAAAAAAGAAAGGGCTAAAGTAATAAAAAAATAAACACCAAATGTCATTTGAACTCTCTGGTGAATAGCTAACATCCTCAGGATAGACCCTAAAATTTTACATTTCACAGTTGGTACTAGTGTTTGTGGATTCTGGGCTTTTGCTTCAATTTCTTCCTCTGAACTATTTACTGCCTATGTCTATATTTGCACAATAGCTTTTGCTTGATGACCAATTTTTAGCTGGACATGATAGTGACTACTGTCACAAGCACTTTCTGAGTCATGAATAATTATTACCTTCCTACTGTACGTACAGAGAAGAGGAACACAGTGTTATATAATGTCGGAAAATTATCCAGCTGGTTAGTGGTGGGTTTCTTGGTATACTGGCTTCTTGGTATACTCTATAACCTACTTTCATAGATCTAAGCAAATGGTGGGAAATACAGAGCACCCCATTCCTGATAAAATGTCCACACAAACACTGCAGTTTTTCTTTTGTGTATGTGTGGTACCAGGGATTGAACTCAGGACCCTGTGCTTGCCAGGCAGATGTTTATTCTACTGAGCTATCTCCCCAGCCCCAACACTGTAGTCTTTTTTTTTTTTTTTTTTAAATGGCTGGTTCAGGCTGCCCTGGGGGTGGGGCTGGCGCCACATGTGGTGCCAGGGATCCAACGGCAGTTCCTGTGGTTGCCTAAGCTTTCCTCAGCAGGTACGTTAGACCACTGAATCATCTCACCAGCCCAACACTGTTGTCTTTAACTGATCCAACCCTCCTGATTAAAAACTTCAGCTTCCTCACCCTGTACAGTACTAATAGCAGGCATGTCCAAGCCAGCCAGCTCAAGCATCTTGGTTCCCAGGAAACCACTTCCTGTGTATACCAACACATGAAAAGCCAGCATCTTATAGCAGCTTTAAAACGTATCATTAAAGATCATTAAAGCTACCCAAGCAACAACCTCTGCTCATACATCAAGCTAATGAAGCAACCTCTTGGTAACAGGAGGGCAAGATAGGAAGAAGTGATGGCCAACCAACACCACTGGCCCAACAGTTGTTATACGAAACTGTCCCTGGCACTCTGGCTCACACTAAGTAAGGCAGAACCACACCCGTGAGGATGGCTAAAGTGAGGAGACCACCACTACCAAGCAGCCAGCGGGTGTGCAGCAATGCAAATCCCAGACTTTCCTGGTGGCAGCACGAACTGGTATAAGCACTTGGGAGTTTCATTGGGTGGCTTCTGAGAGCCAAATACCGGCATTTCTGCTCATTACTCCTCTTCAAACAAGAAAGGTAAATGCTGCACTGTGTGCACAAAGGCTCGAGCACCTTCATTCGCCACAGTACGGCAATTAATACTGTGAATTTCCATTAGTAAGCAAATGTCTACACAAACAGTGGTGGACACAATGCAGTAAGGATTATGCAACAATAGAAACATTAAAATATGCAACAAAGCTACATTTACAAGGCAGCTCATCTTACAGCAATGCGGGAGAGGGAGAAATGCTTTAACCGTGCACAGGGAAACACAGGGAGGCAGCAGGCGACTGCGGGCTGAGTGCTGCTGCTGTGGCCCAAGGTGGAAAGTGCTTTAGAATGTGACACCCCAACTGCAGGGGGCTGGGTGGGGTGCTGTGTCAGAAACTGCTCCTTCATTCAAGTTTCATTTCAAAGGATCATGAAATCCTACTTAACATGATGTAAACTCAAAATATTACTAAGGTACAAACAACTGTCCCTCTTGTCACTGAACTCTTGACAAAAACACTTTCAAATACATCAATAATGTTCTTGTGGGGCCCAGCAGGATGGCTCAGTGGTCTCAAGCACCTGCTTAGGAAAGCTTGGGCGGCT
>PVJA010010754.1:34215-56778 GCA_004027025.1 Myocastor coypus
CAGCCCTGCCCTCAGGGCAGGCCGAGCCGGCCATAAAAATAAATAAACAAACAAAAGTTTTGAAACAAGAAAAATAATAAAATAAAAATAATTTTTTTAATTTTAAATTTTATTTTATTTTTCTTGTTTCAGAACTTTTGTTTGTTTATTTATTTATTTTTATGGCCAGCTCGGCCTGCCCTGAGGGCAGGGCTGGCGCAGCATGTGGTGCCGAGGATTGAACCACAGTCCCTGCAGTCGCCTAAACTTTCCTAAGCAGGCGCTTTAGACCAGTGAGCCATCCTGCCAGGCCCCATCTTGGGCATTTTCAAAGTTTCAATTATAGACCTTGAAGGGGGTGTGTAGCTCAGCAGCACAGTGCCTGCCTGGCAAGCGCAAGGCCCTGAGCTTAATTCCTAGTACTCCCACCCTCAAAGTTAGTCTTACCATAGAGTTTTATATGTAAACGAGTTTTGTGAAAGTTCATTTGCCTAACAGTACAACACAAGGGCTTCCACAACTAGTGCAGTAAATTGAACAGCCAGCGAGGACGCACCAAGGGCTGGACTTACCCTCCACAGTCACCTCAATTTCAGGAACCTTTGAGTTACTCCCTGGGCTTCGGGGCCTTTTTGGGGACTGCAATGCTAGAAAAAAAGCCCATAATTACTTTTGTACACTGTTCAGAAAAAGAAAGAAAGAAACAAAGAAAGAAAGAAACAAAGAAAGAAAGAAAAAGAAAGAAAGAAAGAATAGCTCCGAGGCACAAGTGCCTGCTGGGCAAGTGCAAGGTTGTGAGTTCGAACCCTGGTCCCACCAAAAAAAAAAAAAAGAAAGAAAGAAAGAAACTACACAAGGGGATGCTTTATAAAAGCAGCATATTAAAATTCATACAGTTTGGTTCTTTTTCAAAGAAAACTGAAGAATTAAACTGGTAGTGTAATCCTCCACATGAGTCTCAACAAAGCTGTGGAAACATGAATGAAGGAGGATTGCAAATGTGAAATTTTCAGTGAAATGTTAAGAAGAAAAAAGCTCCATTAAATAAAATAGCTTAAAAGTCAAAGAAACAAATCAAAAGCCCCACAAAGATAATGGCCAATGATTCACTGTGATAAGTAATGTTGATAGAGTGTTGTAATGCACTGAAGAATAATGAGGATAACTTACATAATTTCTTACCTTTAGTGTTAATTTTGCCAGCCATGCCAGGAGGCAAGTAGGAAACAACAAGCTCAGGTCTGGGAAGAAAAACCACAAACATTAAAATGGTCTGTACAATGGCTAGCGCAGATGTTCATGGCCAGTGCTTCCGACGTAGAAAATTATACAAGAGTTGAGTTTTATTCTGCTGAGGTGAATAAGCTCGCGGGGCCAGCCACATCGCTCAGCGGCGCAGCATCTGCCTGCTAAGGGCAAGGTCCTGAGTTCAACTTCCAGTTCAAAAGAACAAAAAAATGGAAGAACAAAAGAAAGAAAGAAAGAAACAAACAAACAAAAAACTCACTGATACTCAATTATTCAGAAGATGGGAGGCCTGCAGCTTAGCACAGTTGTTTAAGTGCCTGCCGGGGAAATGGAGTCAGGCACAGAGGACTTGGTTCCATCCCTGGTTCCACAAGCCTTCCCGAACCCACCCTTAAGACAGCCTGAGCAAGCCTCAATGAATGAATGAATGAATGAATGAATGAATGAATGAATGAATGAATAAATAAATCCCTCTCAGAAGATGGACCAGGAACCACAGAACAGATAAAATATTCAGTATTTTATACTGGCTATGGTAACACCTATCTGCACACTCTGGTAGGGTGAGTCCAGAGGATGGGAAATTCAAGCCCAACCTGGGCAACTTAGGGAGACTTTTGTTTCAAAATTTAAAGAGGAGGGAGGGTGCTGTACTGAGAACACAGCTCCAAGTGAAGGCCCTGGCTTTAGCCAATCAGGATTCTGGACTGGCGTTCAGGGGCCCTAACCAGCATGGTGAGGCACCTCCTCTCCACGCACTGGTCTGGAAGTGAAGCAGAGCCGTAGGACAGAGCCAGGACTTGCTCTGATCAGTCTTTCCCATCAAGGACAAAGACACAAAAATTAAGTCAAACTATAACTATTAAGTCTAGTTTTTTTTTTTTTTTTTTGGCAGTATTAGAAGTTGAATCCCAGGTCTAGACAAGTGTTTTACTGCTAAGCGACACCTTTAGCCACAGAACTCACTTTTTTTTTTTTTTAATTAAATTTTATTTTATTATTATTTTTTTCTTGTTTCAGAACTTTTGTTTATTTATTTATTTTTATGGCTGGCATAGCATGTGGTGACAGGGATCAAACCGCGGTCCCTGCAGCCACCTAAGCTTTCCTAAGCAGGTGCTTTAGACCACTGAACCATCCTGCCCAGCCCAGAACTTACTTTTTAACAACAAACTTGATTTTATTGCTCCCACGGACAATCCTTTCTAGACGGGGGATTCCAAACCAGGTGGGGCTTCGAAAGGGAATCCCTTCTGGCAAGCCTTCCACATAGAGGAACTCGGGATTTGACTCGAATACAGGATATGGCACTTTCACTGCTTCTGTGAGGCCGAGTGCTTGGGCTAAAAAAAGAAGAAAATACAACTTATGAAAGAAAAATTTCAGCCTTTCCTGTGTGCATCTCAAATATGCTGTGCATGAGTAACTTATAATTTAGTTAATGGGGGCTGGAGAGATAGCTCAGTAGAATAAGCACTTGCCTGGCAAGAGCAAGGACCTGAGTTGAATCCCCGGTTCCACAAAAATAAATAAATAGCCTCTTGGTTGTGTCTGAGTGCAAGCCTGCATCTTAGCTGCATCTAAGCACAGCACATTAAGTCATAGACGAGAGGCAGAGGATTCAAGACACCAGATAGAGCATACAAAGGGTTAATGCCAGGCACTACAGCAAGGGACAGACGCCCTAGGAAGCTGCCTGCACTCCCCTTTCTGCACTTCCTCAGCCAGGGCAGCCACAATCCTGCTGCTCAGCCTCCTCAGACACCTGCTGAGGACAGCATACATGGGAACCACAATCGCAAATCACAATGAACTAAAATGCATTGAGACACTGGGTCTGAGACATTCCCCAACTCCTCCGTTCTCTCCCACCATGACAAGAGAAAACGAAAGGCAAGAGAAATAGAGGATGGGGCCCGGCGGGATGGCTCAGTGGTCTAAAGCGCCTGCTTGGGGAAGCTTGGGCAGCTTCAGGGACCGTGATTCGATCCCCGGCACCACATGCTGCGCGAGCCCTGACCTCAAGGGCGGGCTAAGCCGGCCATAAAAAAAATGAATGAATAAACAAACAAAGGTTCTGAAACAAGAAAAAAATAATAAAATAAAATAAAAAATTCTTAAAAAAAAAAAAGAGAAATAGAGGAAATGGTTTGGTTTCTAAGCATGAAGTTTAGTAGGAGAAATATAGTAAAAGTCACTTTCTGGGACCTGCCTCCTGTAGGTCCTAAACTTTTACAGTTTGTTCAGAATACAGCCTTTGTGTTTGTCTGTTTGTTGAGATAGTCTCACTATGTAGTAAGCCTGGCCTCGAATTTGTTATATAACTCAGGATGGCCTCAAGCTCACGGTGATCAGCCTGCCTCAGCCTCCCATGTGTACTTTTTTTTTGGTCTTTTTGAGACAGGGTCTCACTGTGCAGTTCAGACAGGCCTTGAGCTCACTTTTCTAGCCCAGGCTGGTCTCGAACTCGCACTGATCCTCCTGCCTCAGCCTCCTGGGTGCTGGGATTACAGTCATGTGCCACCACGCCCGGCCCATGTGTACTTTTCCTTGAACTAAAACATAATAACTGTATTTTACGTACCGAATTTCAAATTAAAAATCTCTTCCACTTGCTTCCGTAGCTTAGTAATTCTGACATTCCAGTCTTCTTTGACTAGAAAGCAAAAAGTAAATCTTATGATGTTGTATATTAGCACGGATACAAATCAGATCCCATTTAGGGACCAGAAGGTAGATAATCTTTCTTTCTTTCTTTATTTGTCTTTTTTGAGGCAGGGTCTCACTATGCAGTTCAGGCTGGCCTTGGGCTCACTTTTGTAGCCCAGGCTGGTCTTGAACTTGCATCGATCCTCCTGCCTCAGCCTCCCGAGTGCTGGGATTACAGGCGTGCGCCACCAGGCCCGGCTGATAATCTTTTTTTATAGTCATGTCCTTTGTTCATTTTGTTTAAAGACAAAACTCTGGGTGTTAAAAGAATGATTTGTCAACTATCAGAACTACAAGGAGAATTAAAATTTAAATTCACATTGTAAATAAAGAAAATATAGTTCACATAAGAATGCTCAAAACTACTGCTGTTCTCATATCCCACTCCTCAAGGTCCACTTGGCAGTGGCCACTACACCAGGTTCCCTGACAACAGCTTGCCTTTCACTTGCTTACTACACAGGCCCCTTGCCCACCTGTTTATTTTACCTTCTTTCTATCTGTCATATGCCTAGAAATTCACACAAAACAGAACCTCACCAATCAATGCAGGTCTTCCCATTAGAAGTTAAATTAAAAAAAAAAAAGAAAGAAAAAGAAAAAAAGAGGGGCTGGGGAGATAGCTCTGTGGCACAAGTGCCTGTCTGGCAAGTATAAGGTCATGAGTTCAAACTCTGGTCCCGCAAAAAAAAAAAAAAAAAAAAAAAAAAAAAAAAAAAAAAAAAAAAAAAAAAAAAAAAAAAAAAAAAAAAAAAAAAAAAGAAATTAAATACAGTCTTTCCCACCTACCCACTCCTTGTGACATTACGTAGACATATTCGATTTGGCATACTTGCTGACTCCTGGACACACTATAACCCAGCCTGTGCACTAATTTACTTTTAGCATTTAAAGAATGATCAATGACATAAATCCAAAAACACCTAATGCACGATTGAGATTTATAATCTTTCCTACCTTGTAGATATGGCCATTTAGGGATTGTTTGCCAATAGGTACACCCTAAAGTGGCATAGCTACAAAATTGTGATCACATTTTCCTTCGAGACAGTCTCATTATACAGTTCAGGCTGGCCTCAAACTCATGGGAACTGCCCTGCCTCAGCTTCCCAAGTGCTGGGACTACAGGCGAAGGCTGCCATGCCTGGCATGGTCACATTTTCTTTTTTTTTTTGTGGGACCAGGGTTCGAACTCACGACCTTGCACTTGCCCACATTTTCTGAAGTGGTCAATGGTAAACAAAATGGCACACCTGAGAGTTCAAACAACCCATTTATTCAACTGAGACTGTAGTTCTTTACACTACACTGTGATATCAACATACAGAATTTGAGTATTTGCCATTTTAAGAACAGAATGCATATGATGAAGACTAAAGGTGTTTTATCCTATATGAAAAGTTCTTTAAGCCACAGGCTACTGGGAACTGAAGGTTGCTGTAAATGCAAAATACACAACAGCTGTCAATGAATGAAATCATTAGTAGGAATGGTGAAATATTGCACTGTGTGTAAATCACGATCACAGCTGAGACTACAGATAGCAGAGAGCCAGAGAGGGCTCATGCCAGTGACTGCTTCCCAGGCCACTTAAGCTAGGTTCAGAGCTGGAGCCCACTGTGCTGTCTGTGCTCATGGCGGCTGCCAGCTGCCTCTATGAAGTTGACACCAGAGAGTATTTGGAGTCAAGTTTCAAGAAGGAGGAAGTCCACAGACATAAAAAGTTACATTTTAAAGAAAATAAAATCAAAGGAAAGGACAGGATTTCACACTCATCTTACCTGGCGTGTTCGTCCTTGGTTGAGTAACTTCAGTTGTGCTGTGCGTTAGAAGTTCTGGTCTGGAAAAGAAAGCTGGTATTAACAACAGAGCGTTTCGGAACAACAGCCCTTTCCTCACACAGCCATACATTGCTAACTATTCCTAAATATGGCCCAGAATCCCTTCCTTTGCAGCAAAAATGAAACCATTTTGGTGACTATATCTGGAAAACAGCAGTTTGTACACAATTCAGGTGGGATTACATGGATGCTTGCAAAGGCATTTTATGACTACAGTACAAAATAAACACTTTTTCCTCCAAACTAACTCAATTCTTTCGTTTTTAAAGCAGGGTCCCACTGTGTAGTCCAGGCCAGTCTCAAACCTTCTATGTAACCCAGACTGACCTCAAATTCTCCACCCTCCTGCCTCAGCCTCCCATGCCTTGGATTTCAGATATGTGACACCAGAACAGAGGTTGACCCAATACCACAAAATAGCTAGAAATAAAAATAGACATAGCTTAGTGGCACAGTGCCTAGTGCAAAATCTTGAGTTCAATACTGGGTATAAAAAGAAAAGAAAAGCTAGGGCAGGCCAAACAGCTCAGCAGATTAAAGCAGGTGCAGGGGCCAAGATTCAATCCCTGGGCCTGTTGTGCTGGCCCAGCCCCCAGGGTACATTGAGACAACAATTGAGATTGGGCATGGTGGCATGTGCCGATAATCCCAGCTCTTAGAAGGGCTGTAAACAGGAGGAACACAAACAAGTCTGATCTAGTAGTGAGACTAGTGAGACCCTGAACACCCTGTAGACCCTTCCCTAAAATTACAAACAAAATAAAAAAAGAAAAGCTAAGTCCTCCTTCATGCATCCCTTAGCCTCCACCAAGTATACAAATGCAGGCCCACTGGCCTGGCGCAGGAGCCCCAGCCTGGGTGCCACTACTCATGTGAGCACAAGGGAACCCCCATTCCCATCCAGTACTTGGGCCACTGCTCTGTTAGCTTTCAGAATCAAGTCAGAATCTCCTTCCTGAAACACAACACTAAATAACTGACTGTCCCAGGATCCACAAGCTACAGTTTTCCTCCAGGCCACGCCCTACTGCACCCTGCACCCAACGGCACCCATCCCATAGTGAATGGCTCAAACAGTGGAACACTGACTCCTCCAATCCCCTGCTGGACATCCCTGTCCTCTGTTCTGTGTGCACAGCTGTCCAGCCTGGGCCCCTTGCCTTTTCCCCTGAAAATGCTCTATAGTACTACACTGCACTGAATTTTGGATGAAGGCTCTCAAGGACAAGATTCAAATACACTCAATTCTGGGTATCTGCTGCTTGCACCAAGTAAACACCTGTGGAATACCAGTGAGTCTAAATGGACTACTGTGACTCAAAATCCAGAGGGAAGTCCTGTGAAAGGGATTGAAAGGCCCATCTCCACCAAATCGATCTTTAGAAAACACCTTCGATTCATTTCTATAGACAACAATCTTACCTTTTGATAACAAATTTGATGCGATTGCCAACTTGAATGATTTTTTCCAGCCTTGGGATGCCATACCATGAGGGACTTCGGAAAGGAATGTTTTCTGGTAGTCCTTCCACATACAGATCATTGGGATGGGCCTCAAATTTTTGGTATGGGACAGCCTTGGCTTCTGTGCTCCCCAAGGCCTCAGCTGAAGATCAAAGCAATTCAGGGGGCTAAGTCTGTACTGAAATGATATTTTAGTACAGTCCAAAGCAAGGTATATAGAATTTTTTTAAAACATTGGAAACGTACTTACTAATTATTAAAAGATTCAATCTGGAAAGATTAAGCTTTTTTTCATTATCGGAGGGGGAGAAAGGCAGGGTGGGTGTGGGGCGCACACCCATAGATCCCATGAGGATCTGTTCCCAGACACTGAGGAGGCAGCCTGGGCAACTCAGTGCAACCACATTCCCATCAAAGGGAGGAACAGGAGAAAATCAGGACAGGTAGAGGAGAGCAACACATGAACCCTATTGCAGGCATTTGGAGGCAGACTGCAGGCACTGTGTGATGATGCCCAGACTGCTTATAGGGCTGCTGAGCACTAACCCCTTTCTGGCTTTGCACTCCCTGTCCTGCACCCCTCTCTGCAGGGCTGGAGATAGGAAATATCTCCAGTGCTGAAAGTGCTCCACCAGAGATATAATTCCAGTCCATGACTCCTATGGTTTGCTTTCCTACCCATGATAAAATGAAAAACAGGCTAGATCTTCTTGGGGTAAACTAGCAGCTTCTGCAAGCACCATGAGCACTATTAGATGTGGCTATTTCTGGGTGCCACTACTTAATCTGAGAACCAAACTGGAGGGCAGAACAAATAGCTACTCATGTGGATGCTCTTTATTGCCTGTTGCCCCCACATAAACTGTAAAGATGTCACTGTGACAGGGATAATGAATTCCCAGGGGATATTAACACTTTAATTAATATTAAAAGCATAACGAGCAAAAACAGTGAGTATGCATATTATGCAGGACTAAGTCTATAGCTTAGGAGTTGTACTAAAAATGGGTCCCAAAGACATGACATCCTGGGCCAGCAAGATGGTTCAGCGGTGTTATGGTTTATGTCTAGTTGTTCCCCCAAAGCCTCATGCAATCATGAGGTGGGAACTTCTAGAGTTTTAGACTTGACTCATGATCCACTGGGATTATGTGCTTTAGTACTGATGGGTTATCAGTCTGAGTACAGCTGGGGATTATGGGTGTGGCCTAAAGTGGATAGGCTGAGGTAGAGAGCCTGAATGTTAAATAAAGAGAAACAGAGAGACAGATTGGCGCTGTTGCTCTCTGCTGTCCTGGTTGGTCAGTTGCCTCTGTCACCATTTTGCTGCTGTCCCACTGCCATGAATTGCTGCTCTCTGCCATGTGCCACTCGGCCTTGGAACTGGCCAAATATGGACTGAAACCTCCAGTAACTGTGAGCTAAATAAACTCTGTCTTTCTTTCTTTCTTTTTTTTTTTTCCCTCATTTTTTTTTTATTGTTTAAATTTAACACGGGTTATATTACATATTTTCATCATCAGATCAGTTTAGATTAATACATATAGGTATATAAGATTGATCAAACAATTAAACATTAACCCTTCTAAATCAACATTATTAATTATCTTTTTTTTTTTTTTCCCCTTTCTTTTCTTTGGAAGTTGACATATTGCATAATGTCCTCACAATCGTTTTACAGAGTACAGTGTGTGGGCATGACCCACCTCCCTATTGATGTTGCTTAGGAAAAAAAAGGAAAAGAATATACTTCTCTTTGGACTAAGAGGAAGCAGGTACATATACAGTCAAATGTTCTGCAATTGCAGTGGGCCACAAGTGAAGCTTGTGATGATGGAAGCTATTGAATCTAAGCCTCCTAAAGCTCGTCTCACCAATCTAGCTCTGTGCTTCATGCATTGTACTTAAGCATTTTTTTTTTTTCCTGCTGGGTGGTCAAGGGCAAGTTGAAGCAAGACCTGTATAACAAAACTTTTTTTTTTGTATCTTCCAGGGTCAAATACCCTCAGGATTAAGTTTGGGACCATAGGCAGTACTCTGTAGAACTGTTGTTAGTGTCAGCCTTCGGGATGAGTCACGGCCATTGCTTGGCCATTTTGTTTTCTGTGAAAGTCAGAGAGAATGTTTTTCTCTGGGTGACTCTCCTTAGACGCACCACAGTTCATTCATCCCTTTCCTCTGAGGTCCCATAATCTCCTTGACCAGGAAATTTGGGATACCTCTGAGTTATAGGATATTACAGCACAGGTTCCCTTATATCCTGGGTCTTTATTGACCTTGAAGGGCTAAGGCCAAAATATTGGCTATCCTTATAGCCCTTCTTTTTCTCCAATTTTTGGTCTGTTAACTTACATTCTTAGCCCTCCAGCAGAAAAGCTTTGTGATACTATTACTCTGTAACATAGGTACTTAAGCTTATCATCACTGGCTTTCTGAGTATCAAATATCTTTGACTTAGCTTGGAAAAGATGTTTTCTGGCCATCATTGATATTCTAATAACTTTCTATACAATGTGATATAAGCAGTTACACAATTTTGACACAGATATTTGGAAATTCAAGGAAATACAAAATTGTACCCTTTCAAGAATATGGTATTTCGGACCTGGTGGAATGGCTCAGTGGTCTAAAGCGCCTGCTTGGGGAAACTTGGGCAGCTTCAGGGACCGTGGTTCGATCCCGGGCACCACATGCTGCGCCAGCCCTGCCCTCGGGGTGGGCTGAGTCGGCCATAAAAATGAGTGAATAAACAAAGGTTCTGAAACAAGAATAAAAATAATAAATAAAATAAAAAATTATAAAAAAAAAAAAAGAATATGGTATTTGGCCCAGTCTCTTATTTTCAAGTACTACTCTTGAGATCTGTCTTTCTTCATTTTAGGTGTCAGGTATTTGTCCCAGCAACGAGAGAAGAGTAACTAAGAAAAGCGGTCTAAAGCACTTTCTTAGGAAAGCTTAAACAACCACAGGGACTGTGGTTTGATCCCCAGCACCAATGCTGCTCCAGCCCCACCTACAGGGCAGGCTGAGCCGGCCATTTAAAAAAAAAAGACGACATCCTATAACTCTCCTGAACACAAGAGACAATAAGAAGACTTGGCTTTCAGGAAAGAAACCACAACCACAGCTCTATGGTCTTCACAGACACCTGTTACCAGCACAGCCCCACCCTTCACTGCAGCCTTCCTTGCCAGGCCAGTCTTAGGTACTTCAATTCCCTTTTAAAGTTCTAATTTTTTTTTAATTTTTAATTTATTTATTTTTTTTCTTGTTTCAGGACTTTTGTTTATTTATTTTTATGGCCGGCTCAGCCTGAGGGCAGGGCGGGTGCAGCATGTGGTGCCAGGGATCGCAGTCCCTGCAGCCGCCTAAACTTTCCTAAGCAGGCACTTTAGACTACTGAACCATCCTTCCAGGCCTAGAGTTCTAATTTGATGAGGGTCAACCTATGTTATGTGATCAAAATGCTTAGAGATTTCTACTGGCTTGAAAAACATGTTCAGGAAATGGATTCCTATAATAAGCATGTGCTGAGCTCCTGCTTGAGCCTATGCAGAGGGCAGCCACAACCAGGAAAGATCTGGTGTCTTAAGCTTCTGTTGGATGGGACACTTGGGGACATTTGTAGGGATGTGGTAGGAGCATTCCACAGTGCAACAGTCCCAGCAAGGGCACAACCTTAGATAAGAAAAGCACAAGCACATGATGGCTGTACCTGGCACAGGATGAGTACAAGGGAGAAGGAAAGGTCGTGGCAGAAGAAAGGCAGGGTGACCTGCTCAACTATGTCACTGAGGGGAGATCAAGGACTGTGGCACTTACTCCAAGCACAGTGGAAGCCATTACACACACTGAGCCAGGGCAGAACAAGTGCCACTCTAGTCCTAATGGCTGCACTGGGGGCCTGGTGGGGCTACTGTCACAGCACTGAAGAAGAGATAGAAATTGGGGTGTGTTGGGAATGCAGAATTGCACATCTTGCAAGATTGCATGTAATGAGCCACGGAAATAACTCAGCAGCACAAGCACCTTCCTGGTGAGTACAAGGTTCGAAGTTTGATTCCTGGTACCAAAGAAGAAAATAAAATTTTAAAGAAAGATTGCATGTAAGAATAGAGAGGGCCGGGGATGTAGCCTAGTGGCGCAGTGCCTGCCTAGCAAGTGCAAGGCCCAGAGTTCGATTCCTGGTACCAAAAAACAAAATAGTAAAAAGACCAAAAAAAATCCCTTTGGAAAAAAAAACCTTTAAAAAGGGGCCCAGCGGGATGGCTCAGTGGTCTAAAGCGCCTGCTTGGGAAAGCTTGGGCGGCTTCAGGGACTGTGGTTCGATCCCCAGCACCCTGGGGCGGGCTGAGCCAGCCATAAAAATGAGTGAATAAACAAATAAAGGTTCTGAAACAAGAAAAAAATAATTTTTTAAAAATAAATTAATTAAAAAAAAAGAATGCAGAAAATAGGGTGTGGTGGCACATGCCTGTAATCCCAGCACTCAGAAGGCTGAGGCAGGAGAATCGGTGTGAGTTCGAGACCTGCCTGGGCTACAAAAGTGAGCTCAAGGCCAGCCTGAATTGCACAGGGAGACCCTGTCTCAAAAAGACAAAAAACAACACAAAACAAAACAAAAAAAAAAAGAATGGAGAAAATAAACCATTGGGGAGATTGGGAGAGAAACATGTTAGAGACAGAAATAAAAAATGCCTAAGGTCCTGTGAAGCCTGAGGATCTATCAAACAGGTAGGGAAATACAAAGGTCTGGCATTAGAAGCTTTCTGAGCCAGAAGTGAAGATTGAAGTCACCATAGCTGATGTATTACTGTGTCGAAACAGGATGCAGTGAGAACACAAAACAAGAAAGAGAAAGAGGGCTCAGGCCCAAGCTCCATGCTCTCAACCTGAACCAGTAAACTATGGAAAGATGAAAGCAACACATGGAACATGAGACAGGCACCAGGAGAAAGACCAAGGGACAACAAAGCTGGAAAACTTGCTGAGCAGTTGAGAAAATAGCTTTTACAGTTATAAATCAAACCCATATATCGGTCTTTTTGGATGACTTTAAGCAATAAAATAGGCTGGGGGGGTGTGGTACACTTGCAAAGCAGGTATTTGGTACGCAGGGTGCCCTGGTATGACATGGGGGTGGTGCTGAGGGGAGCCGGTCAGACACTGGGTCCCTGGTGCTTTCTCAGATGGCCAGTGGATGAGTGTGTTGTGTGTGCACATGTGTGTACACACACACACACACACACACACACACACACACACACACGCATGTGCATGGCAACATGTGGCGTACTACTGATGCTCCCTTCTTTCCAGAGCAGCAAGGCCCGAGGAGAAAAGGATCACAAGCTGTGAAAGGCCACAGCCGCGTAACTGGTGAGGCACAGTATACAGGGCTGGCAACACAGTCTGGCTGCAGAGGCCTTGCCTAGCTTGCACGAAGCTAGGGGTGCAGCCCCAACACTGCCCCCGAGAGAAAACAAAAACAATGAAGTTTCCTTATTCACTGCCCTTCCATACAGGATTAAACTCTGAAATAACTTCTTATTAAAAAGCAGTAAGAAAATCCTGGACATGAATCATACTTTATTTGCTTTCTAGCGGTGAAACACCATTTTTAAATATTACATTTTTCACAACTATAGTTTAGGGTCAGCGAGATGGCTCAGTGGTCTAAAGCACCTGCTTAGGCAATCACAGGGGCTGCAGTTCAATCCCCAGCACCACATGCTGAGCCAGCCATAGCATACAAATAAATAAATAAATAAAGCTTAGTAAGGGTTTTATGTTAAGTGACTACCCCTTTAAAAAAAAGAAAGAAATACAGTTTAGTCACAGGGAAAAGTAGACTTACCAAACTTTTTGCAGAAAAGCTGATCTACCATTTTTCTTAACTTAGTGATTCTGGCATACCACTCTTCCTTCACTGTCATAATAAGCACAAGAAATTTTCAATTTGATTACTTTAAGCACCTAGGTTATTAAACATAAAAAGTAAAAAATATACATATATATATATATATATATATATATATATAAAGCTTTGTAATTCCTGTCTGTGACTAAAATTATTCCTAAGATTTCACAATGTTTTTTGTTATTAAAACAATTATGACATTAAAAAAAAAAGTAATTCAAGGCAATTAAGACCTCAGTTTGCCAGAAAACAGTAGCAGGCAATTTTGGAATGATAATTTATTGCCATGACAATGTGACAGTGTTGGTAATACTTCTATGATACAAAATGCAGTGTGAGTTCCTTTCTATGTCTTCCCACCCATTCCACTCCAGAACAAGCAAACAAGAAAAAAAACTCATTTTCATTTGCTTCAAAAATACCTAACAAGTGCATGCCTGGCAAGGGTAAGGCTCCACAAAAAAAAGAAAGAAAAACACCTAAGAAGAGAAATGATTGCATGTTCTGCAAAGTACATCTTTGCATATCCTACAAGCACATACATAAAACACAGTTGAAGAACAATTATCCAACTGATTAATGCAGACTCAGATAATGACCTGTTTAATATACTAGAAGATAATTCTTTTGTTCTATTTTGGACTTCGATGTATACTTATAATGGATCACTAAAAAAATGAGTTTATTAATCTTAGCACATGAGGCAGAATCCTTCAAATGTGTGGAGTGGCATGTCATTAGTACAGATGGACATCATGTAAGTGAAACAGGTTCTGACTGACCCAAGACTGGAAGCCTACCTCCTGACGCCGGCTTGTCAAGCTGCAGATCTTCACGTGTCGAGTTCAGAAGTTCATGTCTGGAAGGTAAAGGAAGAACTGAGCACTCACGGAGCAATGCTGCATGCGACGGTGCCCACTAGTAGTACGTACTAGTTGAGTTGCCAAGGTTCATATTTAGGATGAAAACAAAATCTGGATTCCTGAGCACAATTAACACATTCGTGACTGGGCTGTAATTTGTATGCATTGCAACCAAGCAGCTTGTGCCCACCAGGTGGCCTTTTATCAGTAAAAAGACTTAATTAAGAGTGATTAGAACCACTTGTACTACCAACACGTCAAGCTGGTGGAAACATGTCAAACTTAATTTTGTCAAGTTTCTACAGAGTAAGAGAACAATGACAAGTGAAAACTGACACATAAGTTGTTGTACCACAAATCATGTGTCTTCATTGCAAAAAGAGGGAATTTTGCAAACCAAAGGAATTTTAAATTTTGGCCCAGGCTGTTCAACTTCATATTACACTGAAGACTACTACCCTCCTCCACACATCTATAAACTGGGAAAGAATCCTAACTCTATTTTAAATCCATCCTTGTAGGGCATGACTTTTTTAAAATAATACTCAAACATTCCACCAAACATAGTAAACCACCAAATCTCTGCTACAATCTTCCATCTCTTTCCCTTTAACACTGTTTTGTTGCTCACCCTTCCTTGTGGCAGGGGTAGGAGTAAGGGGCCAGTGCAGCCAGGACTATACCACCCCCAGGAGATGTCAGAAATAAACACAGGGTTACACCAGTGAGACACACACTATTTGAATATTAATGGGTTGTGAAGTAAAGCATTTGCTAGACACTATAAAATCAACATCTGACTTCAAGTAATGCTTTACCAATATGAAGCTTACACAAACACATACCAGTAACTTAAAAAGGAAAACAAAAGCAAAATAACCAAAGTCTATTCTTACGAAATGACTTGATTCTCGAAAATGAGTTCCTTGAAAAGAAACCCACAGGATGTCTAGAGCATAAGTTACTCAGTGATGAGGCTTCACAGATTCCTAGACATGTCAGCATCCACTGACTGATAACATGGGCTGGGGAGGTAGCTCAGCAGCATAGGTGTCTGCCTGGTAAGCTCAAGGTCCCAGAGTTCAATCTCTGGTATCACATGATGTGCCACCCCTGGAATTCCTGGCACGTTGGAAGAATAAAAATAAGATTAGCAAACAGGGACAAAACCTGCACGATAATGTGAATTTTCTTTGGGAAAATTCTGGGGCCAATCTCCCTGCTACTGCACTGAGGCTGGGGGCCGCTGGGTGTGTGTTTATGGTGCTTGGCCAATGCCAAGCAGTCCTTAGAAGCAGACCATTTTGTCTTTGACACAGGTTTGTGACAGACTGCCCATCTTTCTTCCCACATTGTGGACCAATGCCAAGGTCTAAGGTACAGGCAAATTATCTGCTCTGTTGCTGAGCCACACCTCCGGCCCTCAGGTACTATCTCCCTCTTGACCATCTCGGAACCGCACATCCAGAGCACTGCAGGTGTCTCACACATTAAAAGGTACTTTATGTTATTTTATCTTTTGTGGCTGTCTCAGCCCACCCTGGGGGCAGGGCTGGCGCAGCATGTAGTGCTGCAGATCAAATCACCATCCCTGTGCACTTGCCTAAGCCTATCTAAGCAGGGGCTTTCTACTGCTGAGCTAGTTCACCAGTCCCTTATGAGGGACTTTAGAAATATAGGTCAGCCAGCTCTTGCTAATTAGGAGCAAGGGTCCTTTGTCATAGGGCTTTCTGATTAAGAAAGACCATAAATTTGAATTTAGTATAAGTTTCCAGATTTTTTTTTTTTTTTTGTCTTTTTGAGACAGGGTCTCGCTATACAGTTGAGGCTGGTCCTGAGCTCACTTTTGTAGCCCAGGCTGGTCTCGAACTCGCACCAATCCTCCTGCCTCAGCCTCCCGAGTGCTGGGATTACAGGCGTGCGCCACCACGCCCGGCTAGTTTCCAGATTTTTAAGCACCAAAACAGATAAAGAGAAAAGCTACCAGTAGGAGGAGTTCATGAAGAAGCACTAGCAGCAGTGAAGGGCTCTGACTCAGCAGCTCGCAACACAGACTGACTGGGGCTCTCTGGAATCCAGAAGCGCCACACTCCTTTCTAAACTCAGCTATGAGGGGCTGGGGAGATAGCTCCGAGGCACAAGTGCCTGCTGGGCAAGTGCAAGGTCGTGAGTTCGAACCCTGGTCCCACAAAAAAAAAAATAAAAATAAAAATAAACTCAGCTATGGGACTGTGCTCACCTGCCCCATCTCTGCACCCAGAGATCACCCAGTGACGGAACGAGTGCTAACTGGAGTTGAATGTTGGGCAAAGTCCACTCTGCTCTGCCTTGCAGCAGCTATCTGTAAAGGTGTGTGTGCTGCGTACAGAGCTGTGCACCAGCACCCAGAGCTACTCAAGCAGCTGAGGCAAAAGCATGGCTTCAGCTGAGGACAGTGGGGCCAGCCTGGACAGCACCCGGGGACCTCATTTCAAAAACACCCCAAAATCAGGAAGGAATCTGTTTGTTATCAGGGGGAAGACTGTTCAGGAAATGTGAAATCTCACAGAAGCTAAGCACACACTGTACCCAAGGGCTACACACTGAGTCTCAAAAGGTATGTGTTTCCTTACTAAACAAAAATGTAAGAATACACTGCAACAATCAGATTGGGCAAATGCAAGGAAATCAACATTCAATTAAAACAGATGCAGGCAATCTATAGAGTAAAGATAACAGGTTTAATAATTAACTTAATATACAATGAAACTACTCAGTCAATAATACAGCACTAAAAAGTCAAAACTATGCTAATGGAAATACTTGCCTATTTATAAAAGGGGCAAGTGAATAAAAAAATCTCTCATTTTCAGGCTGGTGAGATGGCTCAGTGGTCTAGAGCGCCTGCTTAGGCAAGCTTAGGCAACTATAGGGACCTCAGTTCGATCCCCAGCACCACATGCTGCGACAGGGCAGGCTGAGCCGACCATAATATAAAACAACAACAACAACAAAAAAAAACCCTCTCATTTTCTCTAGGAAAGAAGCTGAATTTGGTATTAGCTCATTTTTTTTTTTTTAATTTGGTACAAGGTCTCATTACACAGCTCAGATTCATAGTGATATTCCTGTCTTCAGCCTCCTAAGAGCTGGGATTGCAGACATGTGCCACCACTCCCTGTCTTGGTGGGGTCTCAGCACACCTGGGGTGGGCAGGGCAGCATGTGGTGCGGGGGATAGAACCCTCATCCCTGCACTTGGCTAAGCAGGTGCTTCGTCTACTGAGCTATCTCGCTGGCCCTACATTGGTTTTTGTGGATATACACCATATACACAGGAAGGAGTGCACATGGTAAGTAGCTGCTCTGTGTAATGCTGGGCTCAATCCTTGGTACTACCAAGAAAAACAATTCAGACAAAAATAAATAAATAAATAGCACCCAAGAAGATGAAAGAAGATGACACTGCTACCTTCTTTTAACATAAAAAGCAGGAAACTTTAAAGCAAAATGACAGTTATAGAGGCCTAGCAGGTAGGAGTGTATGTTCATGCTTCTAAAGCCAACGGTGGCACTACTGACATAATACTATACAAAAATTACCGTGAGGAAGATAAACATACATACAATAATTCACACTTTAAAGTATAGCCGTAGCTGGGCGTGGTGGCGCACACCTGTAATCCTAGCACTTGGGAGGCTGAGGCAGGAGGATCGGTGCGAGCTTGAGACCAGCCTGGACTACAAGTGAGCTCAAGGCCAGCCTGAACTGCATAGCGAGACCCTGTCTCTAAATAAATAAATAAATAAATAAATAAATAAATAAATAAATAAATAAAGTACAGCCCTAGTAGTTGACAAGCATTTGCACACAATAAAGAAAATGCACTGATCAGAACAAGGACAAGAGCCCCGTAAGAGCCCTTAAGCCTTACTTCTTAATAACAAAACGAATCCTCTCCTTTGCAAGCAATATTCTCTCAAGGCGAGGAATTCCATATGTGGATGGCCTTCTAAAAGGAATTCCTTCTGGAAGTCCCTCAACATAAAGATCTTCCACATGAGACTGGAAAAGAGGGTATGGGATCGTCACCGGACCTTTGGCTTTTATAGCTTGAGCTTTAAAGATAAAAAGAGAAAGGGATTACCATTAAAAGACAAAGTTGAAGCACATTTTGGAGAAAGAACAATAGCTGGATATGCATTGCTTTCATCTTTACTCCTAACGTTCACAGTGACACAGAAGAAAAAATCATACTCAACAGCAAGGACAGCATAGTTCTGTTTACTTAAATCTACTTGAAATATCCACTAATCTAAAGCAGTGTAGAAGGAAGACAGGTATTAGTGAAATCTGCAATCACTGTCAAGTAGGAAAAGATAACACTTAATACATATTCTATATAAAATGCAAGAGTGATATTTTAAAAGTATAAACATTACTGTAGTCTTTACTGGATTTATCAAAGGATTTATCTTAATAAGAGGAAGATTTTCTTGGCTGACAATATTATTTACCTAACAGTAATAAAATGCAACAGGCATAAATGACCTAGCCTAGGAAGTAGAGCAATCAAAAATACTGAGTGTATGGCTGGACACGGTGGCTCACAATTGTAATCTCAGCACTCAGGAGGCTGAGGCAGAAAAATCTCTGCAAGTTCCAGGCTAGCCTGAGCTGTACAGTAAAATCCTGTCTCAAAAAATAAAACCAAAGAACTGAACATGCCATCCCCAAACCCTGAAAAGCCAGTTTTTTGTTGGTATACTGTGTAAAATCCACTTGCTAAATACTGACACACTACTTGTATTGTTTCAAGTGTACTCCACTACATGTTAATGTGGATTTTAAAACCTTCCTTTGTTGATACCAAATCTGAATATCATTTTTTTTTTTTTTTGGTGGGACCAGGGTTCGAACTCACAACCTTGTACTTGCCAGGCAGGCACTTATGCCACGGAGCTATCTCCCCAGCCCCTCGAATATCATTATTTCAACAATACATCAAAAATATCTTCCCCTGGAGCCTGGCAGGATGGCTCAGTGGTCTAAAGCACCTACAGGCGGCTGCAGGGACCGAAGTTCGATCCCTGGCACCACATGCTGTGCCAGCCCTGCCCTCAGGACAGGCTGAGCCGGCCATAAAAATAAATAAACCAAAGTTCTAAAACAAGAAATAAGCCGGGCGTGGTGGCTCACGCCTGTAATCCCAACACTTGGGAGGCTGAGGCAGGAGGATCGTTGTGAGTTCGAGACCAGCCTGGGCTACAAAAGTGAGCTCAAAGCCAGCCTGAACTGCACAGTGAGACCCTGCCTCAAAAAAAAAAAAAAAAGAAAGAAAAAAGAAAAAAGAAATATCTTCCCCTGGGGCCCGGCAGGACACCTCAGTGGTCTAAAGCGCATGCTTAGCAAAGCTTAAGCGGCTGCAGGGACCGAGATTCGATCCCTGGCACCACATCCTGAGCCAGCCCTGCCCTCAGGGCAGGCTGAGCTGGCCATAAAACAAACAAACAAACAAACAAGCAAACAAAAGTTCTGAAACAAGAAAATAAAATAAAATAAAAAATATATTTATCTTCCCCTAAGGAAAGCAGCACTAAAGTTGCTTGGAATTGTTATCAGGCCAGGGAGGTAGCTCAGTAGAATAAGTGTTTGCCTGGCAAGCTAAAGAGCCTGAGCTCGGGGCCCGGCGGGATGGCTCAGTGGTCTAAAGCGCCTGCTTGGGGAAGCTTGGGCGGCTTCAGGGACCGCGGTTCGATCCCCGGCACCACATGCTGTGCCAGCCCTGACCTTGGGGTGGGCTGAGCCGGCCATAAAAATGAGTGAATAAACAAACAAAGGTTCTGAAACAAGAATAAAAACAATAAATAAATAAAAAAAAATTAAAAAGAAAAAAGAAAAAAGAGCCTGAGTTCAATCCCTGGTTCCAGGAAAAAAAAAAAATTGTTAATACAACCTCACAGAAACCAGAAACTAATAAACATTTTTAGCTGTAAATCTAATTATACTCACAAAAGCCACAAAACATACTTTTGAAAAGCACAAACTTATAAAATGTAATATTAAACTATTTTTAACCCCACACTACTAACTTTAATAAATATAAACAGTAAGCATGTATTATGTATTTATAAGTCACAAGTTGTATGAAGTACTTTATTATCTCATCAGATCTTCAGAGCTTATGACCATTTAATCAAAGAAAGCTCAAAAAGGCTGAGGGTTCAGCTCAGTGGTACCATCTCATACACACACACTCACTCACACACGTGCAAAACAACTCACAGGAAGGACCTGGCCATTTGGTCCCAATGATTCTTAACTTTTTAAAAAATAAAAAAATAAGTATTTATTTATTTATTTTGTCTTTTTGAGACAGGGTCTCACTATGCAGCTCAGGCTGGCCTTGAGCTCATTTTTGTAGCCCAGCCTGGTCTCAAACTCACACTGATCCTCCCGCTTCAGCCTCCCAAGTGCTGGAATTACAGGCGTGTGCCACCATGCCCGGCTTCTATATTTTTTAATTTAACAGTGGTTACATTACATATTTTCATCATCGGATCAGTTTAGATTAATAGATGTAGGTATATAAGATTGATCAAACAGGGGCCTGGTGGGATGGCTCAGTGGTCTAAAGCGCCTGCTTGGGAAAGCTTGGGCGGCTTCAGGGACCACGGTTCAATCCCGGGCACCACATGCTGCGCCAGCCCTGCCCTTGGGGCGGGCTGAGCCAGCCATGAAAATGAGTGAATAAACAAACAAAGGTTCTGAAACAAAAAATAAATAAATAAATAAATAAATAGAAATTTATAAATAAATAAATAAATAAACAGTTGACACACTGCATATTGTCCTCACAATAGTTATACAGAGCACAGGGTGTGGGCATGACACACCTTCCAGTTGATATTGGTAAGGAAAGAAAAAAAAAAATTTAGAGTTCTTTTTTTTTTTGGGATAAACTTTATTTATATTATGGCTGGCTCAGCCTGCCCTAGGGGTTAGCTGATGCAGCACATGGTGCTGGGAATCGAACTGCAGTCCCCGTGATTGTCTAAGCTTGCCTCAGCAGGTGCTTTAGACTGCTCAGCTATCTCACCAGCCTCTAGACTTCTTATATTAGGGAGACTATACGATATTTACACATGTAGGTCTGGTTTATTTCACTAATGAGTATATGTTCAATATACATTCATCTATATATGAAATCTTCCAGCTTATCATTTTTTTATAGAGTAATATTCCATTGTATAAAAATACCACATTTTTTTCAACCATTCTTCAAATGATGGGCATTTTGGTTGTTTCCAAAATTTGGCTGTTACAAATTGAGCTGCTATAAACATAGGTGCACAGATATCGCTATGGTATGATGTTTTCAGTTCTTCTAGGAAAATTCCCAATAGGGGGATAGCTGGATTGAATGGGATTTCCAGTTCTATTTTTTTAAGGAATGATTCCTACTTTTTTTTTTTTTTTTTTTTTTTATGATTCCTACTTTTAGGGGAGGTTTATTTTTTGTTTTTGGTGCCGAGGACCAAACCCAGGGCTTCCTGTTTGCTAGGAAAGCCTTCTAACACTCAGCCAAATCCCCACCTTTTCTTTTCTTATTTTTACTTGTGGGCTTTTTGAGACAGAGTCCTGCTACAGGGAGGCTAGCACTGAACTCACTATGTAGCCCCTGCTGATCTCAGAAGTTTCTGATCCATTTGGCTCAGCCTCACAAGTGGATTACTGGGTGTGTATCCAGCTCAGGCTGTGGCCTTTTCAATGTTATAAGTGCTATCATTTGGTATGGTATATTATGTGGATTTTTCCTTTGAAACAGAAACCAGGCACAGTGCTGCCAGGCTATAATCCCCACTGTAGAGAATTTAAAGCCAGCCTGGGCTATATCATGAGTCCCTGTCTCAAAACAACCAAAAAACAACCAACTGAAAGTGCAGTTACAAAGCCGGGAGCGGTGGCATTCACTAGTAATCCCAGTACCCGGAGGTACTAAATTTTCTCTAATTGAAGCAGGAGACTGCCTCAAATTAAGGCCAGCCTGAGCTACATAATGAGTTAGAGGCCAACCTGAATTATACAATGACACTGTCTCAAAAAGACTAAGCCAGGGCCAGGCGTGGTGGCACACACATGTAATCCCAGCACTCAGGAGGCTGAGGCAGGAGGATCAGTGTGAGTTCGAGACCAGCCTGGGCTACAAAAGTGAGGTCAAGGGCAGCCTGAGCTGCATAGTGAGACCCTGTCTCAAAAAGACAAAAAAAAAGAAGAAGACTAACCCAGCTGGGGAGATAGCTCAGCAGCATAAGTGCCTGCTTGGCAAATAGCAAGGTCCAGAGTTGCATCCCCAATACTGCAAAAAACAAAATGATCCTGAAGGGGACAACAGGAGATGAGGAAATAGACAAAGTATGGAAGGGGTTTGCAGGTTAGCTCAGTTGTTTTAAAGCGCCTGCTTGGGCAAACTCAGTCAGGCACAGGGGATTGCGGTTCAGTCCCTAGTGCCCTTAAGACACACGGAAAGGGAAAGGGGAAAGGGGAAAGGGGAAAGGGG